>JAODUK010031405.1:0-22795 GCA_027564635.1 Typhlichthys eigenmanni
TCTCTCTCTCTCTCTCTCTCTCTCTCTCTCTCTCTCTCTCTCTCTCTCTCTCTCTCTCTCTCTCTCTCTTTTTTTTTTGTTTACTCAGGTCTCAATAGACCTCCCAAGGGGCTACCATGATAGACTGGCTTGGCACTATGAAGACTTTCAGAAGAAGTAGAAAGCAGAGGGTCTTGGCTCACTGTCAGACCCGGTGCTAGAGTTTCCCTTTGTGAGCGTAGCAGCTTCAGGACTGGCATGGTGGGATCGGGAGATTCTGACATGTATCCTCCCGAAACTGGAGAGCTATAAGAGCTGATGATTAGGGTCCTAAAATCTTCGCTGTAGGCTGCTTGCTGGTTCTGTAGAAATCTGGGGGTCCTTTTTTCTCTACGCATCACTTTTTCACAATTCACACAGATGGGGTCTTCACAGCAGCACACCTGCTACTTTACAATGGCTTGTGTGAAATTCAAAACTGACGCAGGTGTACAAAGCTCCTAAGCTACACCCTCTTGTACAGACGCATGCCTCAACCGTGCCCTTTGTGAACCCGGATCTCATGAAGTTAGTACTGCGGTAATTTTTCTGATTTAACCTTCAGTTATCATGACAAAGTATTTCCTTCAGGCCTACTGGCTACGAAAAAAATCTTATAGCAGATGAAACATGGCAAGATGATCTATTGTTCAAAAGTTAATTGCTGTAGTGCCCTTCTAATCTAATTTAGAGTAATTGTATAAGTGCCATATATTAATGGAAAGGCCCGTCAGAATATAGGTTTGTCAGAATCACATTACAGTTTCTTAAGATGCAGTATTATAACTAAGATAGATGAAAGAGTATATGCCTAATAGTTCAACTAAACCTCTGCATAGCTTACATACATGCATATTTATCTTACTGTAACATCTGTAGAAATTAATCACTGCTCCTATTATCTGATCTGAATGGCCATCGTATTAACCTAACCCAAAAGGTTTAGATTTTATTGTACCTTAGTCAAAACCTCATCTGTGCTCCTTTCTAGGTCAACACATGCAGAGGAAGGTAATGTAGTCAGTTCCACCTTTACCTCAATATGCAGCATCATGTTACATCTCTCAAGGCCACTTGCCTATTGATTTAAAAATGATGTGGCATTTCATTTCAGCTCTTCCTGTAGAATGCATTCTATGGTTATTGGAGCGGGTGTCACGCGCCTTTCAGTTTGGTTTAAGCATGTTATAAACACATCATGGCAGAGGCTTTCTCCACAGACTGTAGATGAAGACAATAGACTGACAAATGCAGTGTTGTAAACAAAGAGGACAAACCTATTTTAAAACTAAATAGAATTTGGGTGTTTGATTAATGCACGGATTTTAAGTACCCATTCAAGCATCATATACCTACATACATGTATGTAAAGTACATACGTACATACTGTATGAAGAGCTAGCTGTTTAAACATGTTTACATTACTTTCAAAGTTGGCATGCTTTAAACTGTATAAATGTGAAAACCTATTTAGAGTTGACGGCGCCATACCTTGTGTTTTGTTGGATACAGTATAGACTAGAGCTTAATATATTGTATGCTTTTTTAGCTCTGCTTTCCCAGGGTTTGGTTTAGTTACAGATCATGAATGAGGTCACTTTATGGCAAATCAATCCCTGATAATCGATCCTTTTAAGTGGATTTTTCCTCCTCCTGGTTACCTTGGGCTGCTTGGACTGCTGTACTTTAAACAGTGACTCAAACCCTGAGGCCTCCTCAAACCCCTATTTGTCTTGCTGTTGCCTTGTTGTCTTGCACTGGGGGAAGTTATGCATGAAGCCGTCAGGTAACCTTTCTTAAAATGGTGGGAGAAGAGTGCTGATGACTCAATGGACTGTTATAGAAGAATGCAAGAAAAAAAATAATGATGTATTATTTTGGATTTGTACATTTTAATACCATTGCCAATGTTCCAATTTCCATTTGTTTTTTGACCTTGCGAGCTCTACGTTTCACTGATTCTTTTAGATTTTTCTGCAGTAGTATTTAAAACGATGTTTGAGAGGGATTATTGAAAGTTTAATTGAAAATGTAATACAATATGGATATTGAAAACACAATTTAATGTAATTCAAAATAAATATCCAGTACTAGTTTTTATATCTATATTGATTGAAGACTATAATAAAATAAAGTTAATGGAATACCACTATATTTTACTGTCAGTTCTATAATTCTTCCTCAAACCAAGGAGTCTTAGAATTGGATGTCAGTACTTCAATTTTAAACAACCCTCCTTTTCTATTTAAATCACAGGCTAATCAGGTTCAGGTTAGACAGTTCACCTTATTGGAGGTTTTGGGGCATTTCTCTCTGGCCCAGGTGGGGTTGTGAAGTGATTTGACAGATTATATTGAGAATGAGTTAATGACTACACATTTACTCTAGAACCATCCTCTTGTATATTGTTTCTTGTCATTTTCACCTCAACCACTAATTCCAGTTTGGTGCCATAGGGAGTTGGTGCTTATCACAGCTGTCCTTGGCCTTGAGTCAGGGAGACAATCTCGATGGATGACCAGTCCATCCAGGGCCATTACTCACACACGTTTCACACCTATGGACTATTTGGAGTCTCTAATTAGCCTAATTAGCATGTTTTTGGAAGTGTGAATAAACCACAGTATAACCAGAGAAGAAGAGTCACAAGCAGGGAGAACATGCAACTGTATACACGCTGTCCTCCTCTGCTGTTGAGTCGTAAATGGAATAGCACTACCATTACAGTCATCTATATCCACAGAACACTGTCTGTGGACACTCCAGGTAAATCATCGTTAGCCAACTTCTATAGCTCAAGTGCCACAAGTACCCAGACAGTACTTTAACAGGATGGGTCATTTATAAATAGCAAAAGAATGCCTGATTCAAATTGCCACTTTCAGCACACTGCAGCGGTGAGAGAGAAAAAAACACACGCAGACCTCACATTGAAAGCAAAGTGAAATACACTAAATGACTGTGCTTTGTGTAAGGTGGGTCATAATGGTGGATAAAAGCCTTTGTGATGGATAATAGTCACAGAAAGCCGCAGGATGACAGATGATAGAAATAGAAAACGGTTGTTGTCAACTGGAGACAGATTTGAAGCCAAAGTTGATGATTGGAGCTCAGTTTGACGTAAAAGTTTGAAAACAACATGATTATACACCACCTTAAACTTTAGACGTTCCTACCTGATATAATGGGGGCCAGTCTGAAGATATCGGAGAGCCGGCTATTGACTGGTTCATATGGTGAGTCTTCCAGCAAATCATTACCTGCATACAGTAACAAAGATCAATATGCTTGTGTGTGCGGCACATACGTCTGTGGTCTGTGTGTGTGTGAGTGTGGGTATGTGCACGTGCACTGTATAAAAATTGTGCATTTAGTGTAATTTTTGTATTTATGTTTCATATTTTAGCATATTTTAATTCCTTCAAAGGCACTAGTAGACCAAAAAGCATGCCTGTTCTGTCCTCTGTGCAGGCCTATATGTTCTGTATCAGCAATGCTCACTCAGGAACATGTCTCTCATGCGCTTTCCATCTTTTTGTTATCTAGACAAGTGTGGATGTTCAGAAGGGCCTGTGCGCTTTTCTTATTTGTCTTTTGTTATCATATCTGTTATCATTCTGTAGGCTTTAATAACATACTTATTGATTTAGCACCTGTAGGATTATTTGATCTAAAATAATCTAATAATCATCTACTGTAGATTTAACACCATTTATCTAACAAGGAAATAATAACATTTCACCGAACATTAAAATGTACCTCCAGAATAGGACATGGAGGAAATTGTTTGTACTTTTGATTGGCCCTTGCTGTATTGGAGATGTGGTCATTGTGTGCTGCTGTCTTCTGTTTGTTCAAGATGCCTGATATTTGACTCACCCTGTAAACTCTGGAATAAACTCCAGAAGATGCGCAAACAGTTCTTCTCCTTCTTCATGCCCCTTCTACACCGGCAGTTATACAAAGGACTCTGCTTCACGGCATCTATTGCGCTCCGGCACTCTCCCTGAGCCTCTGCGCCAGTGACCGCGCTGAAGTTGCTCTGTCTTCCCGCCACGCACTGCCTCATAGTCCGGTACTTGGTGCTGCAGCTGTACTCCTTCAAACATTGTTCACTTGCCTTTACGCAGTCCAGTTGGCCGGGTCGGGACGCGGCTCTGCCGTCTATTTTTGTTGTGACTATAGAATCTGGGAGTTATAGGTCACAGCAGTTAAGGTCCGTTGCTGACTGACTGAATTGATAGTAATTTTTCTGAACGGTCACTGAAGCAATAAGAACTGAACTATTTCAAACACCTATAGTTCTAGCATTACAAAGTAACTGGTGGTTTGTGAAACATGTACATCAAAATAAATGCAATACATTTTCAAAATTAAATACATTTTCAAGTCTCGGTACAATGCGTCACGGCGCACTGACCATTTGGCACAAGCGCGTTTTGCGTATTTGCCTCTGCTATTAACTAATTTAAACAGCAAATGCGGGAGTATCCTAAACAGTTTCAAAATGCAGAAGATGTAAGCAGGACTTACCCAGCAAGGACAATGTAATGACAAATGTTGCTAAAAACATTGCGCTTGTCTATAACCCGTATATCCAACGTTCAGTGTTTTCTCAGACAGATCCGCGTTGTTTCACATTGAACATTATTATTTAGGTGTAAGTGGGTATGCATTCTGTAGATCCACGCAAAAATCGGGTTTCCAGCTTTTCCTGTTGAGGTCCAGTAGCGTAGACTAAAGGCGACGCATATATGCCACTTAGGTAAATTAACTAGCCTATAGGTTAATAAAACCGACTCCCAAAGAGCTGTCCACTTCCACAACAGTCGTCCGCTCACTCGGATCGTCCCATCCAACGTTTCTGCTCCGGTCTCAGGAGGTGTCAGAAAAAAACGTTGTAACTACATAGCGCACCTGTACAGAACAGTTATTCGCTCATAAATAGCTACAAATAAGTTCTGGTTAAATAAACAAACAACCTAACAGCTGTTTGTAGCCAGGGGCTGTAATTTTTCAGCAGTTATAAAATGATGCTGTCAAAAAGCTCCAAAAATATATTCCTATATTCCGTTGTCTATGAATTTGAAGTGCAAAAGTCCTTAGAATAACCTCTAACAGACTGTTCTCTATACTGTGATGAAATGCGTCTCAGAGGAGAGCTCAGGGTGTGTACACTGGCCATGACGTCATGCTGGAGGTAATCTATAAATGCACAGTACAATTAGTGGATCGACAATGCCTTGTTTTATCAAAAAACATTTTGATAGCAGGGCTGTTAACATTTCAGCAATAAAACTCAAATACTTCTTACAGGATCATGAAAAATAAGTTATATGAACACTGTGAGATGACGCCAAGCAACACATTTTGCAACAAACAAAAGCCACATAAACTAGGCGGAATAGGGTTTAACATCTCCCCAGGGAAAGAAAGACAATTGGCTTCCAGATTACTAACTTGCGTTTGTTTTGTCTGCGAGTCACCTCTGCAGCGGTGGTGGGCAGTCCATATAGGTGTCAATTGGGTATGGCAAGGTAAATGTCTTGGGATCTTTAAAAAAAAAAATAGAATTGCACTTGCATCGCCATAGGACTAATTATTTATGCTTTAGAAAAAGTATACTTTATATAGGCCTACAGTATGTAGGTAATCACATATTAATGGCATATGCGTAGTAGCCTACTAGGAAACCTGCCGGCGAGTGGAACGCAATGTAGAAAAAAAAATGTAAAAACTTATTTTGAAAGCCTGATTTAGGCACTACTGAAAAAACGCTCAGCTGCTCAAGCGCTGAATCGGCTAGATCATTTTCCATTTACATAATATAACTTAGAATATTCAGTATTTCAGTAATACAATTATTTTATATTGATTCATTTTAAAACTAAAGATATGTCTATATTGTTCAGTGAACTAAAAATATAAATTGCCATGTTAAATTTGTTAAAACATCATACTGTATTTAGAAATCGTTTTATGGGCTAAAGGCCTATCACAGTGCATTTGAACTGTGAATAGTCATTCTTTCTCTGACTAGCATACCATCATATAACTTAAAGTGCATAACCAGAATGGAGGAAATTAAGTGTATGATGTTAAAACATTCCTGGAGGAGAACCCCCAGACCCCCCACTTAATATATATCCCCACAATATGCATCATTGCTATTGCATATAGCCTATAAGTTAACGGTGCTTGATGACTTGCCATACCTTGGCTTTTTTATGAAACAACGCCCCTATTGGGCACCACTTCTGTGACATCAGTGTAATTGCTCACAGCATGGAGGACACCATCGAAGACCAACAATCTCTCATTTACTGACCAAACATTCCTTTTTCAAGACCACACACTGTTTTAGTATAAACTATTTAGTATTTAGTACCAGAGGATTCAAAACACTGAAGACTTAATGGAAGTGTACTTTTCATGTAATTGTTACAGTCTGGAACATGTAGCTATTATGTGTGGCATATGGCACATTTAAAATAATTATTGGCTATATAAAGATAATATATTTTATATCTTCAATTATCTGTCTGATAAAACCTGGATAAAACAGTAGAAATTTCTATTGTTAGAAAAATAAATATTAAAAACCTATTTTAAATACATTCAGTATGCTCAATGATGTACATATGGGTATAGTCTATGTTCACAGTCTAATAAGCCATATTCACCAATGTGTAATCATTAGCCTACTTCAATGCAATTACACCAATCTATTGTTTTATAGATATGTTTTGCAGCTAATGGATTGACACACTATAGGCATACTAGCACACAATGCAACAGCAGAAACAGATAGGATGAAATCTGTCTAATCATTAACATTATGGTCCACTTAAATTAAGATACTGACAGACTGTCTCTATACTGTAGACTACAGGCCCAGTGTCTGCAGTTCTATTAGAGAAAAGTAAAGAAAAAAAGATTCGCAGTCCTACTCTGATCAATTGTGAGTTTGTTTGGCCTATGATTTTATTATAGCCTAAAGTAGACATACAGGCAGTCGTCGGGCAACTAAACCCCGTCCCATTTAGGTTAAAATATGAATGGCATTGATTCATCTGTTGTATAGAGGCCACGAGTACCGCTCAAACATATTTTCTATATGCTAACATTCAGGGCTCTCCCTTTAGTCCGTCAGTTTATTTGGGCGCAAGGTGTTTATCTCTCATCTGCATGCAGGGCTTGCTATTTATAGAGATTAGACCTAGACAGCTTTAGGGGAAGGTGCAAAGCATACATAGGCTTTACTTATCCATGCACGCACGCGCTTTTGTGTTTTTGGCCTTCATGAACCGTTTATATTCTTAACATTCTGGTTTCATATAGCCTGTGCGTATATGCCTACTTGGCGACTCTGTGACTCCAGAATATGGACACGAGTTTTCTCCTGCGAGAAGCTTTTCGGTCCAGCAAGTTTAGACTTTCGCCATGGCGAAATTGTCAGTTGACAGAGTGCGCTGCCTTTCAAATGGAATGAGAGGAGCGGATTTGACTGACTGTAAGACAACCATAACCACTGCTCATTTAATAATTCAAATCAAATGTTTTACAAATGTGGCGCCGTTACAGCCACAAATATGTCCCGATGTAGCTATGATGGCCACACATCAGATTGAGTTGATCAGTGAATTTGCGCCGTGCTCCTCCGATTGCGCGTTGTCCGGGGTCCATCAGCTGCATGCTCGGTCCCTATGTGTCACTGTGTCCAGTGCAATTTCTATTCAGCAGAATTGTTACAACCCGCTAAACCAGCAATTTGTCAACTTTAATGAACTGTGTGAAAATTATTGGACGCCTACTTGTAAATGCACCGGCCCATTAACAATACGTCAATATCTCTATAGATCCAGTGTGGGCTGCTATCTATATAGCTGTTGTTGACAGTGTTATACATTAGCAATTCGTATTAGACTACACATAGCCTAAGTTTGACATGAGGTGTCACCGCAGTATTTATTAACATTTCTTAAGTAAAACTAGGCAGACTATTTAGTCTTATGGCCCAATCAGTCAATAGCATATAAGCCTAAAATCTACCCGGTCAAGTGAAGCAAATGAAATCCCAAGATGCTAATTATTTAGATAATGGGATCCCATACACGTGGTTGAAAAAGTTAGGCTACTTCTAATAAAAAAGATACATTGTGCAAATATGTAGCTTGTGCTATCGATCTATTGTTTGATATGTAAACCCTAGCGCAATATAACGATATGGTATAATAATTGACGCTTAGAAAAATGATTTATTGCTATACTCTTTGAAGACCTGCCAGAGGTGAGGAAGACATTAGAGCACTGTTTGTTCCCTGAAGCTATAAGTGACAGGTGCTTATGCTGTAGCCTACGCCCTCCATTAAGTATCAACAGGAAGGGGCTTACTTCCGTGGGTTCCCACCCGTTAGGATTTCGCACTAGAATGTATTTTATTACGGCGACAACCCTTCCCTCAGCGTTATCTGTATTGGGTATTTTATGACGATCGTTCATTGAATGCGACCCCCACGAAAACCGAAGCTCTCACAGCGCTTTCTAGAACGTGAATAATGCCGGGCTAATCAAACGTGTTGCTAGACCATCACCACTAACGGATTGCGCTGGCCAATATGTGTATACTGACTGGATGCCATAGCTCACTCATTAATGGATTTAATAAATCGAGATGAGGACAAGTGTGAATATGGCTACACCCAATTGTCCTCAACCGTTTCTAAGATGTTCGCCCTGTTCACATTGTAAAGCAAGAGTTGAAAGTGTAGCCTGTAGACTAGTAGGCTAACCATTATTTAAAACAATTAGGCAAATACATGAAAATCAAAAAGCTATTTATTTGGCAGACCATACTGTATAGCCTGTTCCGAGGTCACGTGGTGAGTAGTTTACGTTACAGAATGCATTTAGCTGTCCCAGTGGATGTGTATATAAAGATAGACTACCATCTAGTGGAAAGGATGGTCCCATACACATTTTAATGACGTTGCCTTCTCAATCGGGGTCTTTGTTGATGCCACTATTTTCCTTTTGGCAGAAACCCTTAAAGGATGAAGCCCACTGTATAGCCAATGTAACTTCATATCATGTGCTATACATTATTCCCTAATCCATAGTCTTAAATGAAATGGGATTGTAGGTTTGTAAATTTGTATACATTGTAAAATGTAGCCTACAACCCCAGTTTAAGGCTCCTCTGAATTGAAGACTTATGTTCTGATGTAAATTAAACTAAATCAAAACCGGATGGATTTTCTCTCGAGACTGGACAGTTATGCTTCTTGCTACATACATTTTGAGCGAATGCCATTTGCAGCAATCTAAATCAAAATTAATAACCATGGTGTGTCTACTCAGTTTTATTGTTTGTTTTGTGCCTGTGACATTTTCATTGCCTTTTATATTACATTTATAGATGCTGCTGTGATGTGCTGAGTTAAAGCACTCTGTGCTTTAACTGATGCACTCTGAAAAGTCATATGCAAATGCAATTTATTTACTTTCTTAAATTTTATCGTAGCAACAATCTACATTGCATGTATTTTGTGCGTGTGTGTGTGTAGGCATATATGTATTTGTATACAGTATACAGTGTGTGTGTATGTATATAGCGTTTTCTTTTAATTATAGGATATGACAGGTGATTTACACAAGGGCAGACAGTACAGTAGGCCTGTTGTTGCAGCTTGCCATTAGTCGAGAGACCCAGAGTATTGTCTGGCATCACTACCTTCATGCCTCATATCTTTCTCTATCTATAATCAGCCATACAGGGCCATGTAAGCGTCTGGACTCCACACTATTTGTTTTCTGTCCGAAGCATCACCTCTGTGTCATATTCCTTCATGTTCGGTAGGAATATCTCCCGGTGGGCCAGGAAGATGCTCTTGACAAGGAAAGGCACATGACAATGGTGGGGGTCTTAAAAACAATCCACAACCAAACATCTCTCCACTGAGTCCTCTCATATTTACCATGAACCGTATCCATGTCAACGGACCTTCACTTTCTTATATGGCTCTCCACTTCTTCAGCCGTGCAATCAAACATCTAGCTCATATTCATTATTTTGTTAGCTATAGCCAAACTATTTCCCATTTACTTAACCATATAAAAAGGCTGATTGCAATTCCAGCCTCTGTGTTTTATATAGCCTAGTGAAACACACAGGAACATGTTAAATTTAAAGGTAGGTATACCATCTATACTCCCATTGCTGTTGCGAAGTGAGGTGCTCACTGCATGGGGCATGGCGTAGGTTTGTGAAGCAAGCAGGAATGGAAGTCAAGTTCAAAGCGCAGTTCAGATTTGGATTGTTCCACAGTGCTTGTGCTAAAATCCCATCTTCCTTATTACTGTCAAGGGTGAGGCAAGGAAATGAAAATGACTGTATAAAGGAATAAAATGAATTATGCATACAGTACACATTCACAGTTCATGCCTCCTATCCAAATTCTACAGCTGATGGATTTCATTACTCACCAAAAGCTTACTTGAAAACCCCATGTAAAGTACAATAATCCGATTTGAAAGGCCAATAGTTGATTTGAGCGGCGTATTCCCATGGCCAATCATATAGCATGATGTAATTATGTTGGGACAGGATAGGTTATTGGTTAGGGCGGTGGCCACGACGTTTATGGGATGGATGGATAGATGGATAGATGGGACGTTATTACGACGTCCCATCTATTGAAACGTTCTTAAAACGTCTCAGGAGAATCAACGAGAAGAAGGTGTGGAAGATGACGAACAAGCTAACCAGGGACCTGAGGAGACCAGTGTTATCAGCGCAGCACAACTTCAGGCTAGCTGTCTACTCTGATGACGCTGATGCACTGCGTCATCACTGCACTTGCTTTCCACTAAACAGGCAGGCAAGGCAGCATCCAGCCTCGAACAACTTGCTTGCGGTGGGCTATTACGGCTATTTTGCCAGTCCAGTGAGTATTACCCCACTTAATGTATTGGCAGGCAGTGAATGGTAAGTAGCCTAACATACACAAAAAAGTTGGTCTATACTCGTTTTATATTACGATCCAGCCAGGACGCATTTTTCAATATTTTTGGTCCAGTTCAAAACTCGTCAGCACTACAGTATGTGGAGCGACATCAGTTTTCTTTGCAAAGCATTCCTACATCTTTCAAAATGCATCAACTCAAAACTATAATATGCCTAGGCTATCTGCAAATTTTGGCAAATATGCACACTACTTTCAGTAGAGATTGATCATGTTATACCAATGGCCTATCAATTTGTGGCCAAATGAAGGAAACTATATGGGTTACACTATAATATCTTGAGTTGCATTTGAAATGAACTGTTGTATAGCAGTGTAAATAATATAATAATAATAATAATAATAATAATAATAATAATAATAAAAAAAATAATACACTTTATTTGTATAGCACCATTCATACACAATGTGCAACTCAACGTGCTTTACAGTTAAAAACATTGGGAAAACATAGTGAATTAAAGTTGATTGAGTGTTGGATAATGCTATTTACAATGTTTACTAGAGTGATAGTGATAGGAATACATTCTTATGAATAGGTGTAGTACTGACATTATTTAGAATTAGCACCATTATTATATAACCCATTTTGAGCATCTGCCCCTGTTGAAATCTGCATAGTCTTAGTAGTCCTATACACTACCCTTAAGGCAATTTGTGAGTGAGATGGCTATAGACTACTTGGTGTATCAAAACAGGACAGGCATAATGGTTTAAAAGTTTAAATCATTATGGTATGCCTTAGCATCGTGTGTTTTGAGTCTGTCTGCTGGGGCGAAGGTTCAGGATCAGGTGCCTGCAGTTTGTCAATAGCTTTGTTATCGCCACGGTGCCACCTTTGGGTGTGGGTGTTAGGGAGGGGTTGGGGGGCCATTATCTTCAGTGCCCTGGGGCCCCTGGGGGTACTAATCCGGCCTTGGCGCTGGCCAACTCCCAGCCGAAAGGTTTTTGGTTTTGGTTCGAGTACGAGTACCAACATGTCCCGCCTGTACCTCAGTGTTGTTGAGCAGGTTCACCCTTAACTGCTTGTTAATACTTAAACTGTAACTGTAGGCCTACAGTATGTTGCTATTATAAAACTGTTAATTATTAATGAAGTTAATTAAGAGTTATTAATGAAATATAATATTAAAATAGGGTATACACAACACACACACAAAGTAAAAGATACATTATCACACAATGCAAATATAATGGGATGTTTGTTTTGGTTTGATGTTCAATGACTCTACTGTACTGATGCCAATACACATTAAAGGACATACTTATGTAAGGAGCAGTGGGTGGTTTGACGTGCTGTACATGTCATCAGCAGCAGGGGCCAGTGTTAGTACATGGTGAAAACAATACATGGCTTAGCATGCAAGGCAACACGTCGTTCCAGCAGACCGCCGTCAAGAGAATCTGGGATGGGGAGGAATGGGGAGGGGGTGGGGGGGTGGGGGGGGGGGGGGTGTATCTGTTACATTACATTTTGAGTGAGCTGCAAGAAATTAGCTGGATTGGAAAGCTTTAACAAGCTCCATGTTTCTCTCCCTATTGGATGTGACTAGACTGACAGTCTGGTGTCAGAAGCATTCATGTGGGATTGGTAATTGTTTACCTTTTGCTGTCTGTACTATACACAGGCTGCCTTTTTCTTCTTTGGACATACAGTACTGTACTGTAGATAGAAAATGAAAGGGAGGATTCCTTCGGTTGTTAAGGGACGGTTTCCAAGCGCCGTACATGGCTTTTGTCAAGATGTCCACAGAACAGAGCGCTGTGGTTATAGCCTATATACTTTATTTGCCTATTTAATCAAAGGTAAAGCAGTAATTTTCGCTAAAGATTGCAGATTTGAACTCAATCAAAAAAAAAAAAAACATCTCTCCCTTCAATGCCATAGGGTGCTCGATAATATTAGGATAATGTGTGGCTGTTGTGTAGAATCACCAGATTATATTTTCAGCCCTCACACAGAACGTACAGCTATCAGACCATGAGTTGATCTTTCTTAATTTTACAAAACATAGTTTGCAATTGCTGACTCCACATTTAAATTAGTATTTCAAAAGGCCTAGCTCTGCGTTTTCAGGTATCTTAGCAACAACGCACCTACAGAAACACCACCACATACTGTACATAATCAGTCATGTGCAAAGACTCCAGCAGATAATTGGTGCCCTGAGCATGGTTAAAATGAATTGCACGAGGTGATTTTAATAACAAATAAGTACTAAAAACCCAGAACAAGCTAGTTATCACCACAGACCACACAAGAATGCAGTTTTGTATGTAAATAAGATAATTTTTTATTTCATTCCCAATGTGACATTATAAGAATAAGCGTCGAGGGGCGATTACAAGGCTGCGTTCAAGTTGGTGTAATGTTTACAGTTCCGTTCGAACATATGCCTATGGCAGTTGTGGTTTGAATTCCAGGCTACAAAACACATTCAAAACAGTGAAGAGACTTGAACACTAAAAAATATACATTATACGTTGTATTGTTAAAACTGGGGTTAAAAACTAAAACAAACTACATCCAGTGTTTTAGCTCCATATAAGGACTTCTCTGATACTACACACGTCGCGTGGAAATGTTTACATGACCAGCCAGGTACATTGGGCATGCGCATGCCAGTGTAAACAGGAAACATTTTGTTAGAATATTTAATACTAACGAGGAACAGCATGGCGCAAATCATCAGTATAGCATGGTCTCTGTATATACATGTGTCTTTGTTGCAATCATACAAATTAAACATTTTAATTAAACAAATCATGTCATATTTTCAGAAAGCGCAATTACATAGTATAGACCAGATATGTAATTTCTTGGACTGGATCACTGGAACCCTTTAATGAGAAAAATAAAACCTTGAGTTTAGGGCGGTCATGCCGATATAAATGTTCTTCCTCTGGTGATCCGAAACAGACCTACAGTAAGAAACATCAATCATCATTCATCGCACATTATGACATGAGGTAGGTACCGGTAGGCTGCCTTTAGCTAGGTTAAATATGCTTAAAATGCCTAAAGCAAAATGTTCTGAACAGATACACCAACCAACTGCCCTGTCTGTGATGGGTTATGTTACTGATCATGTCTATATGTTTACCTGTATTCCGCAAAATACGTTGACTCGTACCTTTATATTTTAATCTAGAGAGACTGCTGTCATGGTAACTACCTACACATGACACACGTCTGTGGGGTTGTCCATACTAATTTGTGCTAGAGGAAGACGTCAAGTTACTTGACATTCACACATTGAGCATCAATATCTTTAAAAAATAAAACGAGCAGAGCAAATCTGTTTGCATACTATTGTTCATCTCACTGAAAAGGCTAATTACATGGCTTATTGTTATCAATAAATCCTGTTAAATGAACATTGCCTTGTAAAAGTGTAAACATGACAAATGCCAGGCTGGTGGCTTAAGGACCGTCAACCAATTACTATGATGAGGGCAGTCCTGGCGGCTAAGGGACCGTCAACAAATTACTGTGAATAATAATACTGTACTGTACATAATACAGCAAAGAGTACTGGTTCAGGCACCATTTAGGCACCAGAACTATTTTAAAAGTATTGATTTGGCACCGGAATCATAAAAAACAAAACGATAACCTAATTGCTTAAATAGTTCACTCATTGCAAATCTGTGTGCTATAGCTGTCTTGTAAGATTACAAACTTTTTCTCCTACCAATTAGGCCTATAAGTAGATATTTGACCCTGATTTGATATCCAATCTCCAGTCAGTGATTACTGGTCCAAATCGCCTTATGAATTAGTGTATTATTTGAATAACAGATTTGAAGCTCGAGTTGCTAAATAGGCAGATTATTCCCTTAGTGCAGCCTAATACAAAAATAAATAGGCCTACATTATAATTCTCGAAAAATAGGGCTCCCCCACATAGAAAATCCCAATACACTGCATATGTAGCAGGGTAATGTTGTTACGCTAGATTATGAAAGTATTATTAGGTTGTTTGCAGAGGACTCTTATGTTGAAGGAACGGGTTGGGTGCAATTTATGGTATTTTATTTTGATACACAACTTCCTGTGTTCTTTGAATTATTTTAAATACTTTACTGAATTCCTATTGATGTAAAACATGTGGGGAAGTCATGTGACTATCTAGGAATGTAAATAATATAGTTTGAGTTGTTTTTGTTGAGTTTTAAATTATTCTTATTTACGAAGGCAAGCCCATGTTAGATAACCTGTTCCGCTTTTCGCGTATGCGTTCTCTTGCCATGTAACCTGTGACGGAGCAGGTATGCCAATTTTCGCTCTGTCAATTGTTTAACTTTATGTCCATATAAGCTGCTAATAAGGATGTACAATTGTCAATATGTTATATTTTAATGATTGTAGTAATGTTTAGTTTATAATTATTTCTTGTTGCTTGATTTTATGCATTAATTCATAGACACGTGTTGTAAGAATGCTAGTGTGCAAGTAGTGAATGTATGAGTCGCAGCTAGTAATACTGCCGTGTTGTAATAGGTAGGGCAGAGCTGCGCTGGGTCACTAACGTGTTTGTCTGTTAATGCAGGTATGTTTTTATGTATTGTAATTATTTTGTGATCTGTATGATTGTTATGTGTCTTGTTTAATATAATTTGTGTGCACGAGCGCTCTTGCCATGTAACCTGTGACGGAGCAGGTAGAGCAGAGCTGCGCTGGGTCACTAACTTGTTTGTTAATGCAGCAAATAAAAGTCTTTGGAGTGAATTAGCGGAAATCATCTTTTACACAACAACACAACGCAGAGTAAAGACAAAGTAAAGGCCGCTACACATAAAGTATATATAATATACATATGTTAAGTATAATCATTCTGTATAAACATACAGTATATGCTACTGCAAGCATTGATAAACTAATAACGCAAAATATTTACACTGTAAAAACAAAATATTAAAAAAGGTAAAATTAAATACCTTAATTCTAAAAACAATACATTTACAGAAATTCTCGTTAAAATAAAGTTATTTCACAAATTTTCCCTGAATTATTAATATCCACCATCAATAAAGTGTCAATACAAATAATTCAGCAGAGAAATGCAGGTATTTTTCAGTCCTTTTTCTTAATTAATACAATAAAATACCTTTAAAAAATGAATTGCACCAAAAGTTACAGAGCAAAACACTAATTTTACAATTACCCACTGCCAATTGTTATCCACCCATGGTAGACTGTTGGGGTGGGAGAGTCTTTTTGACATGCTCATAAAGAGCAGTACCATTTAAAACCAATAAGTGTAGCTTGTGACTCCTTACTATTTGTGAGCTGGTTCTCCTTCTCCCTCCTCCCCTCATGGTTTTGCACAAAATGCAGAAGCCACTCCCCCCTGCTAATCCGTGATTGGCCACACAGTCACAACAGTCTAAAAGGGACAAATGTCTTTTTTAACGGATCCACATCTGTGTATTGATGTAGAGACATGTATTCTATTTATTTATTTTTTCACAGGGTTGCTCTCCAGTGCAGAAATTCATATAACTTAGCTCTGCAACCATCTGCAACCATCAAACTTCAAAGTATTACACCAATCTATAGGAGGACTGCAGAAAAGGCTCATTGATAATTTAACTCCGTGAGAGATCAACAGAGACTGATTAAACACCGTTGACTGAGCCCATTTGTGTAAATACAAAATAATGATCACCCCCCAAAGCTGCGCCCCATCATATTTTATCATCAACCACCAGATTTATAGTGTTTGAATGGAAAAAAAGTACACATAAATATACTGTACAACTAATGAAATTTATTTAAAATTACATAGAAAAGTGTTACTACGGACATAAACCTTAATATAATAAGCTACATATTTAATTACAGATACTTTTGGTTATTTTAAATACAATTCTGTATAAATAATAGTGATTTGTCTGTAGAAAAACAAGAAACTAATATAATTTTTAATTATTGGCATGATACTTAACAACAACCGGGTTGTTACATTAGAGATAATGTCCGTTATTTTACCAAGTAGAGTTATTTTCCTTTAAATCAGGTTTATTTTTTTTACAGTGTAGGCCTATGCAACCATATGTATTTATGATCAGAGATTGACATCGAAACTCGACCTGTTCCTATATGTAATCTATTGCAAGATTATTTGTTTCTCCATTTCTCCAGACAACAACATTTGTTTAAAAAGAGCAGCAAGTGAAACAGAAGGAAAGGAGTAATGCAAGTATGTGATGACCTTATTTCACCAGCACTAAGAAATAATGCATCACTACATGATAAATATTTCTAGCAAGCGTCTACCCTGTATGATGGTAACCTCTGTAAATAAGCAATTTAATGGATGTTTCCGCCCAAACGCCACACTGACATGAGTGGAGATATATAATATTAGAGCAGATTTGCTGTTCAGCCAGTGTCTTTCATAAATACAGAATATAAAGCAGCAGTGGAAGCTCATCATCAGAATTGTTGTAAAAATACCAGTGTAATCTAAGGGTAATTATCTCTACCTAACTCAAATGGAATGATACCGCGTGTCATTCTGTTCTGTGACAATATCACACCGTGTCAAGTCTGTGATGGGGGATTTGCATATCATGCCTGGCTTGCACTGTTTTTCTTTACCATTCTTCGGGCCTCAGTATGCCCACTCGGTATTCCCCCCCACACTTCCAATTATCCTTGACGTGATAACACACATAATGTGACACCCAAGGGCAAATAGCCGCTTGGTCTGGAAGCAGACCTGCTTTGTTCAGAGTCCTCCCCTGTGCACGCTGCTGAAACTAAGGGCCCTGAATCCCAAACACGAGTCGTGGCTTACAGATATACCCCCGCAGTCAAATGGTGCATGCATCAAAGACGAAACGATATCAAGTGTATACATGTGAGCAGTTTAGGGCACAATACCAGGCATTTGTTTTAGGACTTTTGGAAGGGGGGGTCTTTTATCAACATACTGTTGGCCTACTACATCAATTGTTCTGTTGTTCAGTACAAAGGACATTTACTGTTCTCCACATCAATGCAGAACAAGGCTTGCAGGAAGCTTTGCTGTTTTTTTAGAAGGGAAGGGGAAATTATGAAAGAAAAACAGCCTTTCATTGCATTTGTGCAAGAAGTAAATATGTCATTGATAAATTGCTTGGCAAGACCATTTAATGCTTCGTACATTGGAAGTAAAGCAATATAATCTATATATACATTTAGAGGGAGCTAATGAAAAGAGACAAAAAACCGGGCAGATGGAATGACCATTTCTGTTTTATATGAAGATTCCCATTGCAAACTGTAAATTTTTGATGGTGTGGAGTAAGTTGGCATATAAAACTTAATACACTGCAGTATTCTGGATGAAACAAAAGCTTGAATCAGTTTTTCTAAATCATCAAACCGAAAACATCAAATGCTGAACTTTCTTGGGTTCAACTGATCCTATTAGACATCTAATATTTATCTCTTTGACAAGTAATAGTCTAGCTGTGCAATATGATACAGTGTACAATTATAAACAAACAAACAAAACATGACCACTTCAATTTATAGCATATACTTACACAATTGATATTGAGTAGTAGGTTTTTAATTATCATAATACAATAACAAAACAACAAACCTTTCATTTTGACATCAAAATCAATTTTTCATTAACAATAATAGATTGTTATTTCACTTAGTCCCACTTGAACTTGATCAGAGGATACTTTTTCTGTGGATAGCTGCCCATGTATGTTAAACAAATAAGAAGCATCAAACATCATTCTGGAGAATTGTATAACAGCTGTTTACTAGCATTGTTTACTACATTGTTGATTCTTTTTTTTTTTTACTGAAGTATCATTTACTGAAGCAGAGATTACTAAAGTATTCTTTACTGGAGTCTTTACAGAAGCAATGTCTACTATAGCAGTGTTTACAAAAGCATAGCATCCTGGCAGAGATAGACAATGGTTAATTAAGATGACCTGACTGGACTCACATCGTTCCAGCTGAAGCCTGATGCAGTGGAAGATCATCCTAATAATAGTCTCCCTCTAGTCAAATTATACTGATATAATGACCTGTCACTTAATTTCTGATGCACATGGTTTGATGTTCATCAGTCAAAACTAGCCTTCACTTCAGGCATGATTTGTTGTTATTAATCTAAAATTGTATGACAGGCAGTACTGTTTGCACTGACATTGACACTGTATGTGTCCTGTGTTTGAATGAAAAAATACACATAAAAAAACATCAAAAAGGTATACTACATGTTGTAATAATAATATATATCTACAATATTTCAATATTTGTATTATTGCCTAGACCAACTATTTTTGCTGAGTAAATTTTAAGGTGTGAGGTGGCTGTGAAACAGAGCAACTAACAGGGCTGCTGTGTTAATACCAATCAGCTCTGTCCATCTGTGATTAGGTCTGGTCTGTGGAGGCTCTTTGACAAAGTAACACTTTAACTGTATAAAACATAGCATATGCTAGTAATCAAGAGATGTATGTACCTTCGACAAAAGGTCAATAAATACTGAGAATGGATGCAGGCTTATCTGTTTAAAGGATGCATGGGAGAGTTTTGATGGTAGCGATTGTGAGCGTGAAATATTCTTCCCAAAAATGTGTGATGAATGCTCAAAACAGAGCCATACAATTACTTCAATGTCCAAGAAAGCCATGACAAAGGAAAGGCATAAACCTAATGCTACAAGTGCCCATGCTTCCATAATTTGCTACAGTTCCAAGGAAATACATTGCTTCATTTTCTGCTAAACTACATTTGTAGTTGTACTACATTTACTCAAATCCTTGATTTGACCTGAACTATAGGCCATCCCAATCAAATGTAGATCAAGCTGCAACGTCTGACAGGCTCTTTCATAACCCTATGTATTTTTAAAACCTCGGTAGCAATACCAATGAACAGACATTTCAAGGTTTAACCACCTAAAGTACAGGGATTTCAAAATGGTGCAAATTCTGGACCATTATGTACCCATAACGGGCCATACTTTAACTGATTACTTGCTTTCATAAACAGTATAGGTATAACTCATGCTCATGCTGCTATAATTCAATGGCTGAGCATTGAGTCTAGCCTTGTGAGACCATCCTGATCTCGTGAGGTTCAGTTTGACTTCGCCTTGAGAATCAAGTGTGTAACAAACCATCTGACTTGTCAGGATATATTGAGTCTGCAGGAGTGCCTCATTCTTTCTTTTAGGTCAGCTGTAGCTTATAGCTATAGCTTATGCTATAGCCTTCGTAGTTAACACTAGCTCACGTTTGTGTGTGTGTGTGTGCACGTGCGCGCGAGTGCATGCACGCAGTCTACATTGAGCATACGGTGTACATTTACTGTATGCATCTATGATTTACTAATCATATTCCTATTCTCATTTGTGTCTGATGCTTACTGAGCATGTTTTGTTTTCTCTGGAG
Source organism: Typhlichthys eigenmanni (assembly GCA_027564635.1). Classification (NCBI taxonomy): domain Eukaryota; kingdom Metazoa; phylum Chordata; class Actinopteri; order Percopsiformes; family Amblyopsidae; genus Typhlichthys; species Typhlichthys eigenmanni. The sequence goes on from JAODUK010031405.1 coordinate 20,460, forward strand.
GATAATATAAATAAATGAGCTTTACGTTACCAAGAATATTAATGAACAGTGAAAGAATAGCATTATATTGATATAATGTTCTTCTTCTCTTCTGTGTTTGCTAATGGAAGACTAAAATGTAAGTTCAGGTTTATGACATTGTACTGTATTTGTTGTCTGTTCATAGAGACAGACTGGTTTACTGGATAGGTTTACTGCTAAATGATTTCTCCATTAACATAAGGCTTACAGAAGGGCATGATGCAAGAGGTCACATGACCCAGTCAGCCAAGTGCAAGAGGGTTAACAGCAAATTATGCTCCAGTACAAACCCTAATGAAAGTGCTCGTAAAGTGCCTTCATTGAGACAGACTGTGTGTAGGCTACAGTTAAATAATCGGTTTGTCCATATACAGGTTTATTGTACAATACATGGATGGCCAAAGACAAAAAACCTTATTTAGAACGGGATGGTAAGCAAAAAATAACATCTTAGACAGTGTTATGAATTTTGTTCCTATTGCTATATGATTATGACACATCCACAACATATGCGGTGCTGTCTTTTCAGTGTACAGTAGAATGCACCCGTGCTTCAAGTATACAGTAAATTACTACTAACCAATTAAAGTGCAAGAAATGTAGTTCACACTGATTGGAGCTCACACAGTAGGCTCGGCTACTATAGTTTCCGTGCAACTATAACTGATATACTAAAATATACAGCCTCTGCATCATTAGTCAGTCAGTCTCTCTCTCTCTCTCTCTCTCTCTCTCTCTCTCTCTCTCTCTCTCTCTCTCTCTCTCTTACTCAAGTGTCTACCGGTGATTAGCCTGTAGCATTGAATGGACATGCAGGCACAGAGAGCACCAATATTCTGAACATGTAACAAGGCTCTGGTTTGTATAATCCTCAAGACAAGCAGAAAGAATATGGCTGGAGAAAGTCAATAGCAAGCCAATATTGTCATTGTTTTGAACATGTCCTTTTGCAGTGTAATCCCCGTCAGGACCTACTGTAGCAGAAAATACCATTAAGTTTTCACAAAATAATGTCAATTGCCCACAAAAATTGAAAAAATTATGGTTTGAGATGATTGACACTTATGTCAATTTCCACAAACCTATCCTGCCTGCACCCATCTAGGTTATATTTGGTTATATGCTGATATTTTAGTCTCAGTAAGCATTTTGCTAGTGCTAACTGCTACAAATTGTGTAATCTCACCAACACAGCAGTGTCAGTAATGTAGTTCACAGCTACAGTAGCAGAAAGAAATAATACCATATGCAATTTAGGTAGGCTATTTGTTTACAGATTTGGGACTGTCCAAAAAACGCAGGACAATAAATGGACTTCAAGACCAGAGGTAGTAAGTTTCTTGTGAGTGAATAATTCTTTGGAATGTTAATTTAGTTTAACAAACCAATTTTGCCAGGCAAAGCTGGGTGGGTTTTCTAAACCTGTTGTTATACTGCATTTGGTTATTTCGAAACAATTTGACTTCACAGGCAGCTCTGTCAATGGCAATCTTCTGTAGGCTATTTAAGTAAGAATTAGGTACATTAATGTCAGTTAAAGCAGCAGGAAAGTCCAGCTGTTATTTAATAATGCTTTAGAACGAAATACATTATATATCGGTCTCAATGCTCACACTGCACTTTCGCTAGTGCTGTGACCTGTTTTGTATGTACGCGTGCGTGTGCGTGTGTGTGTGCGCGTGTGCATGTGCGCGTGTGTGTGTGTGGCAGCACTATAACACAGGGCTGGCCTCAGGGCATAGGAAATTGGGAAAACTGCTAAGCAGGGCATTTTAAAAATAAGACTGAGAACAAGAAACATAATTTATGTTACAATGCCTAAATACTTCGACGGAGTGTTGAACAGAGCTGCACATTTAGTGATTAGTTTTCATAACAGCTTAATATAACTAATTAAGTTCAATAGAATTATTCCATTATAATTATTGCATTATATTGTAGATGCAAGGCGGGGGGGGGGGGGGTCATTACTAAATATAGTTATACAACCGGAGATAGGTGAGCAGTTGTCAGGGGTTACGTGGAAGGATTTGAGATTTTCAAAATGTTTGAACTACCACATTTATCATCCCAAATAATAGACATTATCATTTGGTTGAGAGGAACTACAATCCAGTTTCGTAATATTATGAAGAATGTTTTATTAATATCCACAGAACAAATTGAACAAATTCAGCCTGATGCTGGTTTAGTGTAGAGAAGGTCACTGCATCTGAGAGTTTGGGATCCATGGCCCTAGGAGCAGTGACGGCTCCTGCTCCAAAAATTTGGGAGGGCAATTGTTTTGGTGACCCATTCAATAGCCTAGGTAAATT
>JAODUK010031416.1:0-22792 GCA_027564635.1 Typhlichthys eigenmanni
TTCAATTCCAGTCCTGGAGGGCCGCTGCCCTGAATGTTTTAGGTGTCTCCCTGCTCCAACACACCTGATTCTAATGATTTGGTATTTTGAAGCCTGATAACAACCCAGTCATTAGAATCAGGTGTGTTGGAGCAGGGAGACAACTGAAACATGCAGCACAGCGGCCCTCCAGGACTGGAATTGAATAGCCCTGAAGTAGAGTAATAAGATTACTTTTCGAAGGAGTTAAGTAAATAGTAATTTATTACAATTCCTGAGTAACTTGCCAAACACTGGGGAGGAGTGATTCGAACAGCTGCTTATTTATGACAACCACACTGTGAGGGGTACTATTCGGCAGTGTAAAACAAAATGTCTGATACTAAAAGAGAGTAGTCAAGGCAGTATGTGGTGGAAAAGCACCAGAAATTCCAGTGATTAGCCTACATAAATTGTTGGTAAACCATGTACATAATATAGAATTAAACACAATGCAAACAGCCAACGATACCGCAATATTACTAGCAATATTGTAGTCTTGCTAAAACAAAGTGAGATTGCTACATTTTTTCTATTTGAGTATTTAATAAAAATGTATGATGATACATGAAGTATAGTAGAGTGATAGTTGGTACTCAATGTATATGTGAATTAAACATGGTAATATTAAACATCAGTGCAAACTATGGTATGCAAATTCAGACAATTTGTGTGTGCACCAGCATGCAAGGTCATTGATTAATACCATGTGTAACAAACATTAAAAAAGGTGGGCCCGAGAATCAGTCCAACCAATCTAAAAGTAGGTTTAAGCCCTGCACTAGCTACTTCCAACATTAACATGGGTAATGGAGGGAAGTATACAACCAATCCTCGCTCGGAGTATAATTAATACAAAAATAAAGAACCCTCAGTGTCTGTGACAGATTGCAATGTGCTATAGTCTAAATAAAGACCAAATAACACGCTAAGCCTCTTGGTGTCTCCCATTCAGTGTTTTGTGTTAGTGCATTTGCCACGCTATCTGCCACGCTATCAAAGCTTAATCTCCATTGGTGTGTCTGGAATTATCTGCTCAGATCAACTTCCACTGCAGGATTTATTTGATCATACTGTATATATCAAATACTGGGGGATCTGGTTCACCTTTCCATGCTACCGTAAGAGATAAAATATGCTATTTTGATGGTGAGATAACAGCTGGCAATTTATTATGGATTAAAACTGATTAATAAAGTACAGACAGAACATTGAAAATGTAAATGTAAAAAGCAGCTCAATGCCAATGTTTGGCCTTGAGCCAATGTTTAATTTAAAATGTACATTTTTATTATTTTCCTGGTTGTACACAACTATAATTCAGAGTGTGGGGGGTATGTGTGTGTACATACATACACACACACACACACACACACACACACACAATATCATGTAAAATGTACACCCTAAATTAACAGGTAATTTTATGGAACCAACTTGAGGCTACAAACTAAAATTGTGCCCTCCAAGTAAAACATATGCTAATTACATTAAGAAACTGGTCAAATTGTAAAATGGGAGAAAGAAAATCAATACAAACTCCATTTGAGAAATTGAAAGAAAATATATATCGAAAAATATAAAATATCCACAAGCAACAAAACTTTGAAGATTGATCTCTGGCGTGGGAATAGCATTACATGTTTATGCACAAATGCATACAAAAATCGAATGAATGTGTACACGGATGTGTATGTTAAGCTGATGCAACCCAACAAACCCATTTCAAATTAAGTATGATGCAGTGGCACAACAAACCTAAACAAACTAAATATAGCATTTTGCTTAAATATAACTGCACATTATGGGCTAGGCTTATAAGAAAGCAGATTTGATTAGCTTGCTTCCTGTTCAGTAAAGCAAGACGTGCAAACACTATGAAAAGGACCTGGACAGTGTTGCGTTGAATAAGCAGAAAGGTGTGGCTTCATTTGTTATCACTAAAATAAATACAATTAAAACGAACGAGAACCAGGCGCTGGGGTGCTTGCGTGGATGCAATGAAGGGATCCCTTTGGGTGAGCGGGCCAGCAGACTCAATATTTTACATGCATTTCAGTGGTTCATCTCACAAGTGGATGTCTGCAGAGTGTTGCCAGTGCATTCTTAGCAGATCGCCACAGCAGAGTCTTGCCATAGCGGATTCTCACCACAGGCAAATGTCACAGCCAAATGTATTGCAGAGGGATGTCATTTAAATGCAGTCAACTCTGGCTTGATGGTTACACCATGTCTACACTGGGATCATTGCACCACTGAGTTGTACTGCTGAGAAGAACGCATAAGTGTGTATGGGAGAAGCCAGCATGTCATAAAAAAGACAGACAGCTTGTCCATCAGCTATCAGCTTCATAGCCTTATGCAATGTGGTCAGTGTGGGAAAATAAATAATGGGCGGGAAGGGGGGAGGGGTGGTCAGTTATATTACAGCTGTACCATGCGGCACACAACGGGTTACATAGACTGAAGTTAAACTCCTTTGTGAGGCTGTAAAAGACAATCAAGAGCATTCGTTATGTTGTGTCTCTTAATGGCACATGTAGCAGGTAAAGATATTTAGCACATCAGCTTTTCCTTATAGGAAGACATTGAAGCAGACATGCACAAGTTGTGCTGACTTAAACTTGATTCTTCCATGTGAGGATAATTTAATGGTGACCATTATATATGTAAATATCACACAAGCTATGACCAGAAAGACAAACTGGTCTTATATTTCATCCACAATTCAAGTCAATTTTATTTATATAGCCCTTAAACACATTAGTCTCAAAGGTCTTTATAAGACCAATTGTCATGTGGAAACGACACCCCCTTAACCTGCTCTTCCCTGTGGTCAAGGAAAAACTTCCATAAAAACCACGTGGGAAAAGAAAATACAAAAAATTAAACTTGGGAAAAGACCACAGAAAGAGAAATCCACCCTTCCAGGACAGTTAGGATGCAATATGTGCCACCACATTTAAATGTCCATGTTCTTTCAGCTTTAAAATTGATATATGCAAAACAAACAGTGTTATGAACACTGTACTATGATTCCCCCAAATGTCTTGCTTCTTCTGGAAAAGAGAAAGTGACAAATATAAACATTAGGCCGGCTGTGTTGAAGGAAATTACCTCCCAGAACTACTGGCATGCCGCCAGATAAAAGACATTCAACCATTTTCTCCAGGGTCTGACTCACAGGCTGAGATAGGGGAAAGGGAGGGGAGAGAGGCAGAGAAAGAAGGGGCGAGCGAGACGGGAGAGCACGCTAGCTGATCAGAGGCTGTAAACAAGCAACTAGGTAACAGCAAAGAGGGCCAAAGAGACAACATCTGAAAGTTTGAAAGGTGAGGCGAGGCAAGACTGGAGGTTCTTCCAACGTGGTAGAACAAATGACATTTTACATCATGACCTGCGTCAAGAGAGGTTCATCTGAAATGTTCCTATTTGGAGACGGTGAGACTACATCATCATGACAAGGGGAAAATGAACACATTTCCAAAGGTGTACAAGGATTAAAGCAAGTTGGGCACAGAAACTCCTTTTGCAAAACAACATTTTAACTTTTCTGAAGGATGTAGCTGCTCTACAAGGACAGTGGGAACTGCACACAGAAAACAGAAAAAAAAGTGTTATCTTGAGATAAAAGGTAAGGGAGAAAATAAATAAAAAATAACCCCAAACCTAAATACTGAAATAAAATAATTACATTTATTGTTACTGTATTGTAGTTATATGGATGGCATTTAATTAATTATGCAAAATGCTTAGCGTTTAAATCAAGGACTTAATATTTCATATTTTAGATATCCCAAATAAATACCACCCACCCCAGTAATTACTCTCCCTGATCATCAACTCAAAATAAAGTATGTCCTTGCCTAAATTCTTTTCTCTGCAGATCTGTCTCAAATAAGCCTTTGCAAAAGGTGTAACAGAAAACGGCAAAGACCAGAATAGTGTGCATAATGGAGGTTACATCTAACATCCATTTCCTTAGTTAATGGCTTGGTTGTGTTCTGGAACCAATAATGACGACTCTACAGGAACATCCCTTGTCATTTGTTACTATTAATGTCACTGAGAATTTGCCAGTCAGACTAATTATTGCAAAGAGGGGCTAACATTGTGTCATTGTTTCATTAATAGGTCTGTTACCATTGAGAGCGAAAGCCTCACATCAATATAAAGTCTGAACTGGTACTGAAGTACTCTGGATATTTGGATTATTTCTATGTTGATTAGCCACATTTGTCCTGGGATCAAGTGGAATTGTTTTATTTGTTTTAAACTGCTTGTGAGGCGACCCTTGGGCACTTCCTGCACCTGGGATGTACTATCAGTCGCTCTGGCTCTGAGCTGTACTGCTCTGCCCCGAGCCCAGGCCTGCGGGACCCAGTGATCATGCTGACCGAGTCTCCACAGACAGCCAGAGCAGATCCCCGACCTGAGTTTAGGCCAGTCCTCCCCACCTCGGCAGCAGCATGTCGCAGCCAGTGGCGACCACACTGGTCCCCAACAGCTCAGGGCCAAGTGAGGGGACTGGGATTCAGCTTCAATGGGCTGCACTGCTCATTCTCATGGTTATCATTCCTACCATTGGAGGGAACATCCTGGTCATCCTTGCCGTGTCCCTAGAAAGGAAGCTGCAAAATGCTACCAACTACTTCCTGATGTCTCTGGCTGTGGCAGACCTTCTAGTGGGGCTCCTGGTGATGCCTATTGCCCTGATCACTGTTCTATACAGTAAGTTTCAACACTGGATGGGCCTATCTGAAAGCAGTTAAAGTTCAGATAAACAGCAATCTCTAATTGCTTGAATATTTAAAATATGTCTGTTGACCTTAACTGTTTTGTTGTGTAATCCCCAATTCACTAGTTTGCTTGCCTAAGAAATAGGGCTGCAACAATTTACAGATGAAATCAATGGCATGGATTATAAATAAAAGGAAAACAAATCTGTTAATTGATAAGTTGCCTGCTACGGTCATTAGAGTCCACGTCACTTTGAGTGGAGCGGGAAGGCAACTGCAGTGACTGAATTCCTTAGAACGCATTACGTAATTAAGTATTTAGTGCATATGGGATGCCAAAAGCTTGCCTTAATAACGTAGAGAATCCAGAAATTTGCTATGGCTAACAGATAAGACAAATTACAATGCAGGTTACAATACAATTTAATGAATGGTGAAAAGTGGTAAAAAATTTGGAATAATTTTTACAAATTAAAGATGTACATAGTAAACAGATAATCTTAATAAATTATTTAAATAGTTACAGCCCTACTGAGGAATTTACAAAGCATGTAGCTTGATGGGGAAGGCAGGGCTTCCAATGTGATATTGGACATTTAACATCGAAAATAATGGCAGTTGTGGCATAGTTAGTCCAAAGAAAGGTCAAGATCAGTATGACTCATTCCAGTCTTTTCAATTTAAAAGGTATTACAGCTGCTAATCTTTGCAGCTGTAGTTATTCAAAGACAAAAAAAAAAAGTATATATTGTATTATGGTGTTAGGCCAATAAACTGTATTTAATTCATTCTGTGTTCAGAATTTTTTTGGGAGAGCCAGAAACTAGACCACAAAAGTATACAGTCTCCCACTTAGCATACTCCTCCCGGTAATGTCACGAGGATATAAAAATGTAGATAGCGACTTTGAATCAGTGCCTTTATTTCCGAAATGGATAACTTTTTGGCACAACACCGATAAATGTAGGTTGTAGGAAACGTGGTTGGACGTGGTTACAGCAGTTTTTGCTGCACTCTCAACTGCTGACACATCCCCAGCGTTTACGAGAACAGGATACTGGTTTGGCAAATTTGTCTGGGTGGTTAATATCACCTTTTTCTGTGGTGTGACAAACTCAAAATATAAATGTATGTCTGCTTTACACAATATTTAAAGATGACAGGGAATTAGAAAGAAAAAAAAACTTTTAAATTATTAAACTATAGCCAAGTTTGCTCGTTCATGCAGAATGTCAATTTAGAGACAATACTGCAAACCCTTGTGCACCAAGTTTTTAATGTTTGACAACTCTCAAATCATTGTTTCAACAGTATTTACCAAATTGAAACATTTGCTACAAATCAAACTGCTTGTGTTGTTAGAGAGTAGTTCCTTTGATCATATATTAATGTTCTACATCAGAACAATATGTTAATTTGACCTATTTAAATGACATAGCAATGACATCGACAGTTGATCTAGGGTCAGTACCTCCTCCTCAAATTTTTCCCATATAGATAGTTTATGCAAGACTGTACATCAATGGGTTCACAATAAGATAAGATAAAGATTTAATTTCAAGTCAAACCTCTCCTTAAGATAATCATTTAAAGGGAAGCTTTAAATATATGAACTAGTTAAATGTTTTCCCAGAAGTGCAAGAGACTCTGGTTTGTCTCTACATCTGCTGGGCAGATGAATGTGAGGCTTCCAGTGCAGCACCTTGAAAAATGTAAATGGTTCCACTGTTTAAAAAGGTAAGCCGTGAAGTCCTGCTGCAGTGTGAACCTACATTTTTTTTGCTAAATATATTACAATACATAAATTAATTATTTGACCGTAGGGTGGCTACTAAAGTTTCATCATTGTTAAAAGGTGCTGTATATAGGATTTTAGTGCTGTACATTTAGTGTAATTTAAAAAAATGCCATTGACATCTGTCAGTTATCAGTGAATGCAATGCTCTGTGAATATAAGGTCTGGTTGATAGCACCTCTATACAAGTACATTTAGATTGTAGATCAATAATCCACAGATGCACCGCATATGAATGTCCACAATCAGCATAGTGTCCTTGTCATTATTGTCAGGGATCAATACTCCTGGCGAAATAATTACTGGCTGGTATTTGGCAAAACACATTTGTTTAGGCTACTGTAACCCTACCAGCACCACAGCTAAAATGGCTTTTGAAAATAGTTTGTGTTTTGAATAAAAAATGACTTTATTCAGAACATTCATTCCCGAGGCAGACAATCAAACACCAATGTTTGTGCAAGTGCTATCACTGGCCACTGTGTCACATAATGGGTATAGCAGGACAACAGTGTTTGGAATGAGAATGAGGTATTAACAAAATAAAAATGGAAGTTCCACTTAATGAATGTTACACGACAATAGAGAAATTATGTATAAAGAACAGTAACTTAGTTCTGCACTTGTTCGATCTTACTGGAGCAAACCTCTCTATCCGTCTCTCTCAGATTCTGGGTGGCCACTTCCGGAGTTCCTGTGCCCTATTTGGCTCTTCCTGGATGTGATGTTCTCCACAGCATCCATTATGCATCTATGTGCCATTTCTCTAGATCGCTACATTGCCATTAAGAAGCCCATCCAACACAGCCAGTACAAATCTCGGGCCAAAGCCTTGATTAAGATCACACTGGTGTGGCTGATATCTATTGGTGAGAAGTTATGCTACAGTTATATTTTGTTTTATTAGTATTCTGCACTATTCTTCCATCATATGTAGGTTCACAAGTGCACATTAGACACGGTTTGTTTATATAAGCAAGAGGTTGCTTCACTTCTAGACACAAGATCTACAGCAGACCTGGGTTATTGTCAGAAATACGAGGCGGATGCAGTAAAAGAAGATTCTGTATACACAGGATATTGGTTGGAGGTGTAATGAAATGTAAAGCACTGGCCCGGTCACGGTGCATGTTAGAACTATAAAGATGCCTTGTGGAAAGCCATGGAATGATCTGCCAGCCATAGTTAAAATTTCCACTAGTGGCAAATAAAGTCACAGAAAATTGTTTAAGAGATTGTATCCAAAAAATAAAATAGTATTTTTAGCATTAAATCCTAAAAAGAGAATAACTTCCCACACTGTATATTGCTTGCTTACGTAGATATTACATTTGTCTTTTCATTTATGTGGTGCTATATTGCTGTTTAAATGGTTTTGCTATGATTATATATAAACATGTTATCACTAACAGGCAAGCTAAACATATTTCTTGTAATTGACAGGTATAGCTATTCCAATTCCTATAAAGGGACTAAAGAACCATCATCTTCCCAATAACATCACCTTCAACAATAATCACACCTGCCTGCTCAAAACTGACAGCTTTAGGGAGTTTATAATGTTCGGCTCCCTGGTGGCCTTCTTCATACCTTTAACCATCATGATGGTCATCTACCTGCTAACTATTCAGGTGTTGCGCAAGAAGGTGTATCTGCTCAAGACAAAGGTGACTCAACGTTTCACAAGACCAACAGTCTCCACAGTCTTTCAATGGGAACAGGGTATGGCCCCAGCTGAACCGGAAAAAAACACTATGTTCAATGGCAGTCTACTGCGGACACCAGGACATTCAAACACAGCTACAACAAACCCTCTTACAGCAGATGACATGCCTTTACGCCGGATGTCTACCATGGGCAAAAAGTCCATGCAAAACCTCAGCAATGAGCAACGTGCCTCAAAGGTGTTGGGCATTGTATTTCTCCTGTTTGTGGTTATGTGGTGTCCATTCTTCATTACCAATATCACGTCTGTTCTATGCGCTAGCTGCGATGCCAACTTAATTAGCCGTCTGATGGAGATTTTTGTCTGGGTGGGATATGTGTCATCGGGCATCAACCCCTTGGTCTACACTCTGTTCAACAAGACATTCCGGCAGGCATTTACACGTTATATGACGTGTAATTACACCAGCTGCGCAGCTACTGAATCGGGAAGGCCCCCGCGGTTAATGCAAGACAACGCATGTCTGACACGCATGTCTTCCATGGCGGAGAATTCAAAACTGTTCATGAAGCGGGGAATGAAGAACGGTATTGGACAAGTCAGTTACCAAAGCCCAATGAAGTGCCGACAAACACCACCCATACAGTCCTCCAGCAATGTTGTGTTGGACACGCTACTCTTAACTGAAAATGAAGTGTGTAAGCAAGAGGAGCATGTCAGTTATGTATGAATGTACAGGAGCACACTCAACCTAGTTAAAAGGCAACGCTTGACACAGATGGAATACTTTAGAGCAGAGGTCTTCAACCCTGGTCCTGGGGGACCCCTGCCCTGCATGTTTTAGATCTAGTCTGCCTGCTCCAACACACCTGATATGAATGAATCTGCAGAAGTCTGACAATGACCCATTCATGTGAATCAGGGAGACATCTAAAAGATGCAGGACAGTGGATCCCCAGGACCAGGGTTGAAGACCTCTGCTTTAGAGAGAGCAAATAACTCTTTTAAAAAGGCACACACACATTACATTGTGAAATGTCAGAAACACACCAAAGACTCTTACTACAAGTTGTGTTTTGGGGATAATGGGAAGGAAAAGGGTTCGCTCCAAGGGGAGAGTCAAGAATGTGTCTAATGTCCAATAAATGAAGATACAGATCTACTAAAAAAAGGAAAAAGGAAAATCTAATGCTAGATTGTTTTAAAATGTCAACAAGACCAAAATGGAAAAGGTCTTAAAACTGAAATGTGGTTTGAGAATGCAATGTGTACCAGTATTCCTGCTTTAAATACCACTAGAGGCACTTCAGACTTGCTACAGACTATTTCAGAATACTGGTGAGAAAAGGGGGGAAATACTCATCTTTTAGATCCTCACAATCAATGCATTGCAATCAAACACATTTCACTGTAAATATCTTGTTGTAATGCTATACGCATTATTACAGACTTTACATTTTAAATGCCAATGTGACAGTATTGAAATAAAAATATTTAAAGAGATCAAACATGGAAGAGGCATAATTGCCACATTGGATTTCTTATGTTCTACATATACAAAGCAGTGGACCTGTGTTATAATTACTTCACTTTGCATTTCAGGTTTAAGGTTCCAACACACCTGATTCACATGGGTGGTCAATCTGTGCAGAGGCCTGATAACAATCAATTCATATGAATCAGATATGTTGGAGCAGGGACACATCTAAAAACATGCAGAGGGAACCACTATTAGAAAATCAAACAAACAACTGAAAAACTGATAGATATTTACAATTATTCTAAAACAATAAGACACAAGCTAGCTACGTCTGTATCTTGACAAGATCATTTTCTTTATCAACTGCTGTAAGATCAGGGAATGAGCTACAGCAATGGAAGGTAAAATGATTGTACTATAACAATCAGAATGAATACCAATGGACAAAGCATTGGAACCCAAGCTCACTAAAGACATGTATAGTGGGTGCATGGGGTTTGGTGTCCTTGGTGCCATTAGGGTGAGAACTGGGAGAAATATAGGCTCTGCTGAATTGTTGCTGTTCACAAGGCTCTCTAAACACAGGAAGGATTTACACAAGGTTTATCTAGTGGCCAATTGATCACAAGGAATATCACATGGCCTTTTTTGGTCTTAAAATGTACACCCTGTCCCAGCATTTGGCCAGGCGCTCTGTTTAATGCTGCGTTGCGGTCTAATGGGTAAATTCATGTCAGCCTAAGAGTGATGTGCCCCCATAAAGAGTAGGGAAAAAAATATGCAAAACTTAAATGGAGAGTGAGATAAATAGAAATATCCATGTGCGCCAGGATCATTGTACTCGCTTATCCTAACCTAATCACTAGAATCACCCAGAGTAGTGCTTTTATAGGTAATGTTTTGGAGCAAAACAAATCAAGCAGGAATAGAGCATTAAACTAAATGTTGTGCCAGCTCCAATACAAAAATAAACTACCTCCCCTAAGGTCCCACAAATTGTTCAGACAAGAGAAAAAGATATCCTGACAGGGAAAACTATCCCTTTATATAAACAAAACAGAATATCATACATCATCTCTAGCAATTCATCCTGTAATAATGCCACATACATAACTACAAAGTAAACACTACAGCTGTCTCAAACATGAATCTGTGATAAAACACCAAAAAGACAGCTTGGTACACCAAAAATGTTAATTTGTATTTTTCTAAAGATTATGTGCAATTTACCAATCAAGAGTCATTAAGAAAAGTGACTTTCCTCCTGCATTTTAAACTTTCTGAAATAGACTATGATATGAAAGAAAGCTGATGTGATGAAAACACATATCTCTTCTTCTGAATAGGGCTGTACGATGAACCGAATTGCAATCGAAACCGCGATGTGGTGTTGTGCGATAATGTAACCGCAAAAGCATGCGATTATTTAGAAATAGCGTTATGTCTCCGGTAAAGCCAAAACACAGTTAGTAGCATTTGTTATTTGTATCATACAGGGGCATATTCAATTGTTCCTAAGTCCCAATTTAGTAGCCTATATATAAAAGTTTGATGGGCTGGCAGAAAAGCCTTAGCTTTATCAAAGCTATGTCATTTTGACACTTTAATTCCATTGGATTGCTTAATAGCCTACATATTTATGTAGGCCTATTATGTATGTTTTGTCTTTGCTAATTGGCTAAGTGGTTTGATATAACCTTCTACCACTACATGTCACAATAGGACACCATAAACCCATGTGGCATGTCAGGTTACTATATTGTATATTTACATACAGTATTTAATACTATAGTAGGGAGCACTTTTAAGCTTTGATAACAAAGGAAACAGAATTATGAGAGCTGCTTACTATATCGCATACTACTATTTGGTAATATTTGACAAACTAATCGCAATTATACTTTTTGATCAAATCGTGCAGCCCTACTTCAAAATACATTGCATTTAGTGTGGAAGTGAGCCATTATTTTGTGAAATACAGTATATTTATAACATAAATTCAATCCTTTTAATTATATACTATGGGCTGTTTTCACACACATGTATCAAGACTAGTCTTAGACTAAGAATGTCTTTCAAGGGAAATCATTTAAAATGTATTTTAGACTTGGACTATGCTTAATCGATGTCTGAAACCAGCTATTATATTGTTGTGTATTCAATTCTAAATACTTTACAAAGATTAAAATATATCCGACTTTGTTAAAATTTGTTATTTGATTACAGCAACTGATTAGATGATGTAAATTAACAGATTAATTAACAGACATTTTAATCTATGGTCTTTCAGAAAACATCTAGAATTATTTACAAAAGACTATTCTTTTTTCTCCAAGTGAGATGATCAGAGATACTCCCACAAAAAGTAGTGAATATGGGAGCCAATAATGGGTGGAAAAAGAAAATAGAATCTTAACCAGAAATTAATCACAGTGTTTGTTTAAGAGACACACACACACACAGTGTTTCTGTAATTGCACTTGTTAGCTAAGATCTATGCTAAGACAAAAGTACATTGTAAAAGGCTTTTCACACGGAAAGCAACATCCCGCTCTCCGCCCGCCTCTCATGTGAAAGGTAAATCTACTGCCGTAATCGTTTTTAAAATAATATCAACTGTAGGCTATGTCCAATAAACATGTCAGTGTATTTCGCGCATTTTCTGTCTGGTGTAGGTAGAAGCTTGTGAAAGGTGAGTAAAAAAATGATAATTTTAATACAATCCTGTCAGTTGGTTCAGCTGTGCTGCTTGCCAGCTTACATGCCTTCAAGTCAAGAAGGCGACATTTTTGTCCCGCTGCGCCGCCACCAGTTAAATATATTTCATCTCGGAGGAGGGCGGGCGTGTTCTCGATTCGTGCACACAAGCGGCAAAGTTCTCGGGACTGCGCGCGCCCGCCCGCCATTACGCCTCCCAGCGCGCCCGCCTCGGCCGCCTAGCACACCCGCCTCTCATTGAAAATTAATTGAACACTAACGGGTCCCGCTTCCCGTGTGAAAAGCCCTCAAGGCGTGTATTAGAAAGCAGAGCGTCTCAACATTACCTGAACATGATGAAACCAATAGACTCGACAGCAGCCCTTCTGACATCATCGTTAACGTCACTAACCTTTGAAGCAAAGAAGGAATTGGAACTGTTAAAGACATTGTTTCTCAGAATCTTTTAGAACCAATAATGAGCCTACAGTAAAATTAAGCCAGTCTTCAGTAAGGACTCACTGCCCCCTGCAGGACATACTGCATTACATTCCCCATACATGAAAATTATACTTGATATAGTATGTTTAAATTGTTTTATTTTAACACAGCCACTAAACGCATAGCAATTGCTTGCAGGTGACCACTACAGTTGTTGTCATTATCCTTATAGTAATGTATTTATACAGCTCAATATCATCTTACAGCAACGTGCAGCAGACGCCGGATTGCCTTGTTGTTCCCAGAGCCGCAGTAGGCCATGCCCACCGTATACATTCCAGAACGGCGCAGGATGGGATCCTGGGAAAGACAGTGAGGGGAAACAGACCTTTAAGGTCTCTGGTCTGCCAGAATTGCTGTTCTGCACGCACACGTACATTGAAAATTGCTCAATCATTTCCCCACACCAGGTGGTTTTGGACGGATTCTTGGCAAAGAAACAGAGGACGTCTCTCACGTCGCATATGGAGTATACACACAGAATGTATTATTCTATACAGTACTTTTGTGTCAATCTGTTTTAGTCTTTCACGGTGATGTACTTTGTCACAGTGCCAAAGATAAGCGGAACTGAATGAGTCACAGCAGGATCTTGTATGCTAGCTGAAAAACTTGAGTGATCACAGTAAAGCATCAGACATCTTTGAGAGCTCATGTTTCCTCTGCCTCACCTTGTCTCTGCAGAGGCTTTCGATGAGGGCGTCTGCCTCTTCCATGCGTCCGTACATGACCATGGCGATGCCTACGGCCAGGCCGCGCAGGATCTTCTCGTGTTGCGTCTCCTGGGCGTAGCCCACCATGTCCTCGATGGCTTGGGCTGACTTGGAGCCCAGCATGACCAGGCCCAGAGCAAGACCTGCAGCCTCCCCTGGGAGCACACCACAAACGCACACAGGTTAGAAGCGCGGCCTGTTGACCTGAGCTCTGCATAACAGCTGTTGCCAACGTAGGATCATTGGTTGATTAAAAGAAGCTCAGTTTTAAGCCAAATACATGCAAGATGTCACAAATGCCTTTATTTATAAGACTTTGATCGAAATACATTTCATATGGTTCCTCTGCCTGTTTACTAAAACACAGTTGATCAAAATTGAAATAAAATACATAAATAAATGCAAGTGATCTCTAGTACTCCAGTTAAAAATCTGATTTAAACACTGCTTGCTGAACAAGATAAACAGCTTTGCAAATGTAATCTTTATAAAGAAAGAATATGTACACATCTGAAAAGATCTATTCAGATGTTTAACTCAATAACAGACAGAGCAGTCTGTGCTATAGCCATCGAATTATGAAAGCTGCACCAAAGGCAAGTTCAAACACACTTTTGTCCACTGACTACACATGGATGACCAGTTGAAGCCCATACAGACCGCAATGGGCGTCCGTCCAGCTAAGATCACAAATTAGTCCAATGAAATAAATATTTATTTCAAGTGAATCTTATTTACACTAACATGGGGAACTGTTTGTGCACATACATTACCCATTTATCGATAGCTAATCCTTTAGCATAGCCTACAGAAACAGCAGACAAACCAAACCAACTACAACTGTATCTGCATTGTGCGTGTCATGTCCACAGAAGAATATTTGGGCCTTTTACATGAAGCTTGAAAAGAGCTTTGTTTTATGGCAGAAGTGATGGCTTTACAGGTAATTATTTTTGCCTTTTATATCACTGTTGTGAAAAGAGTGTTTTCCGCACTTGTTGCAACATATTGCCCTCAACATATTACTAGTGCTCATCAAATATTTTAAACCCAAACTATCTTGACATGATTTAGCCATTTATCTCCTAAACAAACCGGTTATGTGTTGCTGTCATCCTCCAGGGTGCGCTTGCAAATGTGATTAGGTGAGTGGGGGCTGAGTTATGTCACGCGGAGAGTGAAAGCAGAGAACACACAGCACTGCTTTGTTTCGGGGAACAAAAACAAACGCATCTCACCGACTTCTCAGCCTACTACTGCTTTTTACAGTATCCTACAACTAAAACAAAAAGGGTTTTATTAGGGTTCTACAAACAGGAAAGAAATAGATGCAACATTAACGCTGGGGCTTTCTATGCCCAGATGCTGTTTAGTCTCCATTGTCCTACATACCAGTAACAGCATCATCCTGGTATAGGTTGGACTTGAGCAGGTCATAAACATCCTGTCTGGCTGTACCCAGAGCAGCTAAACCCAGGCCAAGAGCACCACCATGACGGACAATCTGTTAAACAAGAACAATCGGCAAGTTACAAGAGCTGTAAATACACAGCTGACTTAAATCTGTATTATTTTATAGTAAAACGATGAGCTGATAATATAAATAGTGTTGGTTCAGTTAACAGTAGTGCGAGTGACATTGAACAACGACTCAGCAGCACAAAGGAGTCATCAACCTACATCATTGCTGGCATTCTTGAGCTGATTGAGCAGGTAGTCAATAATATCCCCACCATGGTTGGCATGAATCAGTCCCAGGGCATACAGGCCCCCTCCCTCTTGGTAGGCTGAGCCAGGAGATGTGTCTTTGGGCAGGTAGGTTGCCATTAGCTGGAGTGCCTCTTTCTCATGGCCCTGAAGAGCATGTCAAACAATAGGATCACTTTATGGCCTGGTCCTTAACATAAGAGGACCTGGTTCACAATAGAACTTCTATACATGGTCAGTTCATTGACCTAATGACGGTTTTATCTAAAGCGTTCATTCATGAAGATCTACTGCATTTTCAATCAATGTCAACGTTATTATCATTTGTATTTCTATTTTATTTCCATGTATAATGTAGCTCCAATTCAGTCCATGATACGATAGGTACATTTTAGTTATAGAAAATAATTCAACAATGTATTCACTTAAGTCATTCTCGGTAACGCTTACCAACTTCAAACTCAAATCAAAACAATAACCCACCGCAGCGCCGGCCCACACATCAAAATGCATTGTGAAGCAAAGCGTAGTACTACGGGCTTTGCTGATGTGATGTTATCTTTCATCATACGATATTGCCACTACAGTAGGGGGTGGAAGAAAGAGGTGACTAAACAATTACCTTGTGGATGACACCAAGGCTAGCTGTGGCTGTGAACTTGGCCCAGTTAGTAGCTCTCGCCAACCATTCAAGGTTCTCTCTATAAGCAACAGAAACAAACTGTATATTAGCATGTTTGTAATATTGAGCAGATTTATCTGAATATACTTGAATTATACATTAGAATAAACACCACCATTGCATACCTGAGGAACTGGTCACTTGTGGTTCCTGTGTGCATGAAGGAGTTGGCTATGACCGTGGCCGTATGGCACACCGAATTACGGACTGCATCCTTTGAAATACATAAGTAAAATACAATTATAAAGTACTTTATTTATAAGTAGCTAGGGCTGCATGATTAATAAAATCGCGATCTAGATTCATACCTCTATGCAATCTCATTTCTACATGAGATCGATTCTGGCGTATTTGCACTTGTTGCATCAAAACAAGCGATCCTACTTTCTCCCTCAACAAATGCAGTGTTAACACCAAGTGATGCATAGCAGGATGTCAAATATACACAGAGTATGAGCATGAGCGAGTCAGTCTGACTCGCAGGGCTCCAGACTACGACCAATGCATTTGCACTTGCTTCATTAAGTCTCAAATCTGCGGAACTGTCCACTTACTGCATTCAAATGTCCGGTTGACCGCTCTCTCCTCTTGGCTGTAACGTTTATATCGCCGTACGGGTGGAGCTTCTTCTCACTGTTCAGTTCTACTTTGGATAACTAAACTCCGGCTTTCAGCCTGGCAGCCATCACTACATCGAACGCTCTCAAATTACACACCAGACATACAGTTAACTACCGGTATTCATTTCACTTCATTTCGTTAAGTTGTGTGGGTAATATGGGTTTGCGAGGGATGCGCTGTTGGTTATTATTGTAGATATGTCTTCAGTGTTTTGTTTTATCATTATGCTGTTAACTGCCAATCGCATATCCATGCACATTTGTTTTGCGCGTCATTCAGTGCTCGTTCATCCGTCTGTCTGCGCTTGTAATTACTTTGTTACAATATTGTGATTCAATGATTATCGAACTAACGTTAGCTAAATAAGCTAGCACTAACTTTAGCGAACTCAGTGAAGGTCTTATTATTTTTATTATTATTATTATTATAATACCTTGAAGTTTTGAAGGGAATTAAATGCCTTAGTTGCTCAAATATTTTAATGTCATTGTTGTGCGGTCAAACATTTGATGCAAGACTTCAGACTATTATCTAACCTGGCAGCAACACTGTGCTACTAAGCATCAATGTGTCACATCTGGCCGAGTTTCATATCAATAGGTAGGTCCATTTAAAAAACATGAAATTAAATTACACAACTTTAAATGTTATAATAGCATTAATTAATGTATAGCCTAATGCCTATTTGACTCACTACTACTTAGAGACGGCACTATAAATAGCCTACTAGATTTAGTTGAAAAGTTTACAGCCAGGCTGAGAGAACTTTTGTCTTCATTATATTTTTTACTGAAAATCTCACAGGGAAGCTCCGCAGATTTGAGACTTCATGAAACAACGACGGTAATAATAAAATAACGCAAACATATTTGCAAGTCGCACTGGTGCGCCTAGTTATAAAACTGAGTCGCATTGTCTCCAAAAACGGTCGCAAAATGCCACAAATTGGTCGCAATCTGGAGCCCTGCTATATTTAACGTAATCACGCATCTCTATCTGTCATCCTGACTGCCGGCTAGTCACTGCTTTTGCCATATAGAGATGGACTGATTGATTGCACAGTACTCACAGGCAGGAAGTTACTGCCCTCATTCAAAATGAGAAAATAAAACTGCTGCACGAATCATTGAATTATGTTGTCGCTTTGTTCATATCAAAAAGAGACCTACAGTAAGGCTACTGGTATATGCTCCACTAGCCAGACTGTATGACTGTGTTGTATCTAACTGAAACTGTCAGATAGCCTAACCTAGACTATTGGGGAATATTTATTTTAAAATAAAAAACAAATCATTGTATTGAACAGACAAATCTGATTTCACTGATATTTTTCTGAGTCAGGTACAGACAGCCCTACTAAATACTCTGTCACCTGCCTGTTACCTTTGTGTTTTTAAGGATCATTAGGTCTGTGTTGTTGTTCCGGATGAGGAATTGCAGATGAAGCTCGATGGCCATCTCTCCACTGAGGATTTTAATCATCTTGGCATTCTGATCTTTAGGCTCGTCTTTCTACACAACCACAGTAACACAAATAGCAAGAAAAGCATTTAATACATTGCTTTATAACAAGACACACAACTGGGGAAAAATAAAAACAAAATAAAAATATAAAGTTATCACTTTATTTTAGAGGAGTATTTTGGATGTCAGAAGTAGAAAATCAGCAAGAGAAGTACAGACGACAAATATAACATGCAGAGATAAGAAACAAAACAAAAAAGAGATGTTAAAAACAGTAATATAACTCATGTTAATACAGTTAAATAAAAACAATGCTACAGATAAAAGCATACTCCACAGGAATAAAATGATCATAAAGAAATACCACCAATCCAAAGATCTTACCGTTTCCGCTGGCTTGCCCGCAGGTGAGCTGCCAGGCTTTTCATCTGTCTCCATTGCGTCACTACAACACACATACATCACAGATAATTAGGGGTGTAACGGTTCTGAAACAGAGACCAAAACCGCGATACAAACGTCCACGGTTTCGTGTCGAGGTTTCGGAAGACAGAACCGCGGTCCACACACAGACACACACCCAACCTGCTACAGGTGCAGCCTGTTGAGCTCTCATATATGTAGCTACCAGGGGTGTAACGGTTCTGAAACCAAAACCGCGATACAAACATCCATGGTTTCGTGTCGCGGTTCCGGAATACTGAACCGCGGTCCACACACAGACACACACACAACCTGCTACAGGTGCAGCCTGTTGAGCTCTCATATACATTGCTACTGTAATTAAACAACAATTTTCATTTCACATTTAGCTCAACACTAGATTAGAACCACTGAGCCTTTTTATAGTTGTCAAAACACAATACAAAGCTATTTATAGAATGCATGTGTTCTCATTCATGGAATTAACCCGTCACTACGATGTCGGATTATGGCAACGAGTCTATTGCCTTCGCTTCTTTAGTCAAACGAAGCTATGTGGAATAATATCACTTTATTTAGAAACATCAATGCATGAGTGTGTCATTTTACTGAGAAATGGCAAGACGCGCAGCACACACACACACACACACAAATACTGTGTCGTATTCGTGGGTGGGTTAGGCATGACGTAGCAGTTATCTTTCTTGTAGGTGGCTCTCTCACAAAACTTCTGACGTGTGTCATTATATCCATGATGCCTGCCAAGGTATGAAAACTGTCCAAAACTGTGTGGTTCCATCATGTGGTTCCAAACTGTTCGTTCTTCTGGCTGCATTGTGTAACTTGTAGTAGAAATGAAGCTACAGTGTTCTTATTATTCCAAATAGTTTATTTTTTTTCTTGTCTATTTTAAACATGAATGTAGTAGCAAACAATTTCTATGTTAAGGAAAAAGTGGAATATTGTCCTTAGCATGGTGGTGTAAAGTAATCCGATCTCCTCTTCCTCTTTTTTTTTGTTTACTTAGTGCTGGCGCTACAGCATAGCACAATGAGGCATCAAGAACATTGTTATCTGATACGGTACTAACCATATGTGTACACTGGGCATGCGCGTGCCGGTGTAAACAGAAAGCATTTTGTCAGAACATGTAATATTAAGGAGGAACAGCATGGAGAAAAATAAGACCAGATATGTCTTTTCTTGGAACGGATCCCTGGAACCTTTACGGAAAGGAATCCTTGAGTGTTAAGTCGTTCATGGAGATTTATACATTTTCCATTTGGTGCTTTGAAACAGACATAAGAAGATCATCACTCATCGCACATTATGGCATGAGGTAGGCTACTGTTAGCTCCTTTAAACATGCTTAAAATTCCTAAAGCAAAAGGTTCCTGTCTTTCTAATTAGAGTAGCATTACAGATCATATGCCTATATAGTATACGTTTACCTGTAATGTATGCCGGTGTGCCAGCATGTTTGCACCGCAAAAGACTCGTAGCTTGTATTATTGTAATCTAGAGACTGTAGCTACTGTATAAGCTGTCACGGTAAACTACCTACAGATGATGCATGTCTGCGGGTTGTCCATTATATTTAGTGCCAGAGGAAGATGTCAAGTTACTCGACATTCAAATATTGAGTGTCAAAATTTTTAAAAATAAAAACGCGCAGAGCAAAAAAGTTAATCACAGAAGACAAAGTTACATGGCTTATTGTTATCTACAAGTCCCTTTTAAACGGACGTTGTCTGGTAAAAGTGTAAACATGGCAAATGCCAGCGCTGGCGGCTAAGGGACCGTCAACAAATTACTGTGAATAATTCACGTTTAGGAATCGGAACCGTTTTAAAAGTATCTATTTGGAAACGGAACAATAAAAACTCAAAACGATACCCACTACCACTAACGTGCCTGTTCCCATTCCCACCTGTCTTTCTCTGCTGCGGGCACAGTGCCCGTATTGGTAGAGCCGGGCACCGCGGGGATGAGTGTGCCAACGGTGCGAAGGTTCTGGATGACAGAGGAGAGGAACTGCTGGCTGGCACTCTCGTATAGATCGAAGCAGATCTGGTAGGCCATCAGCAGGTTGTCCTCCTTCACCAGCTTCTCTAGGATGTCGCTCACGGCCTGCGGGTCGTCCAGGAAGATCAGGCACTGGTAGGCAGAAGTGGATGGAGAGAGATGGTTAGTTTCTGTCACAGTGGTTCAATCACCTTGACTGGAGGTTATTTGGCAGAGCCTAGGCTACCTCTTCTACACAGTACCGGTAGTCTTCTGATTTGCCAGTTTTTATGCCATTTCTCTCTTTTGCATTTGACTTCTGACATCGTTTTAGTCCTGCTTTCCTTTTCAGTACTATGCTACTGTAAATGCAGGGTATCTGCACCATTTGTGACGTCAAATAAGAATTTAAGACATGTTTAAGACCGCAAAAAATATATATAGTTATCGCGAGTGAAGAGCCTATTATAGTGGCATTTACCATGTTTTATTACTTTATATTATTGTTTAGTAAACAATTCAAGAGTTTCTATGGGGGACTATGTAATTGAAAAAGCCCAATGATCATCTAGAAGCCATCCTCATCAAACTGTAACCACAACAGAACACTACCATATTACACCTGCAGTAAACATAATTAACACAATTTTAAAAGTAGGCTAATATTCCATCATTTTAATTACAGAAATATACATTTGTTTCATCTTTTCATCTTAGAACTTTTTGGGGAATTACCCATTTAGGCTATAAACCCAGATAGGAGCAATTAATCATTTAGTAACCTAAATATGTGGCGTGGGACTTCTCTCCGTTAATTTTAGTGCTCTTGTCCGTACTTTCATTGAACATGACGAGTCAGGTCATCACTCTTTCTTGACAAAAGATTAGCATACATTTAATAAAAAGTGCGATAGGCTACCGAATGTCAATTGCTTAGGTAGGCTGTTTTCTCCCTGCGGATGTGAAAGAGAAATACTTTTCACATAAATGATCATAAATCACCTATTAAAATTTAATTTGCGCGTCGGGTGGCTGTGTTTACGGGTTGGTCATGTAGGCTACGTATCGGTAAAAAATGTGTGATAGTCGGGAAATGGTGTTTAAATGTGCGGGCGTGAGCTGGGTTTATTTCAAACAGGACCAGTATAGGCTACTGCAAAAAGCAGACTGGGAAAGCAGCCGATACGGTACCAGCCCAGACATACAGCCAATAATTTCTTGAATATCAACTGACCTGAAATGTGCTCGTATTTCTTTGTCCCTTCCCTCTGGTACAGATTCATTAACCCCAGTGTATGTCTCCCCTGGCTTATTATGCTAAGCTTTTGACTAAAGGGTAAGTTTAGAGCATTTTCATTTTCTGAGCATTAGATCAGTGCTGCTTATACAGCCTTTGGCTCACAACTACGTAAGCGTTGAGTAGAGCTGTAGGCCTACAAGCAAGACAGACATGCACGTAGTGAAGTCCGTAAAGCTACGCTGAGAGTTCATGTAAATTCAGAGTTTGTGTGGTCGCCACGGCAATGATATAACAAACCAATGAATTTCAGGATTTGTTGAGACTGCTCAAAATGTTATACCACGTTCAGTAAAAACAAGACATTTTGGAAAATCTTTTTACATTCTCAGACCTTAAATTTAGAAAATCTGTACGACCTTTTTTTTTTTTTTTTTTTTTTTTTAGACTTTTCAAGGATCCGCGGGGACCCTGTAAATGTATGTTTAGGCTTATACTGTCATTACCTGACAGACGTTAATGAAGTCAGGCTTCTCCAAGTTCATGTAGAGTTTGACGAGCACACGCAGCACTTCGTTGCGGAACTTCTTGTTCTGCATAAGGGACATGCACACCTTCAGGCTGTAGGCCAGGAGCCCACTGACATCGGTCTGCACAGGCGGAAGAGAAGAAACATATGCAGGATTAAATCAAGAGTTTTTCAATAGAGATGATGCTCACAGTATGCCAATATGCAACATCCGGACTTAGCTTTATAGCTGCCCATGTGGTTAATAAACATTGCAAAATTGCTGTTGTTTTGGTTTGAGGAGTGCACGTCTCTCCTGAGTTGTGAGTGTCTTGACACTCCTCTCAACTTTGATCCCTAGGGCTGTAACAGTGAAGGAAATGAATGTACAATGCAGTGATTTAGGATGGCCCAATAGGAGCGGTCTGCGCTATTATAGCAATTTTTAGTTTTTTGTTTGAATTAGGGATGTCACGAGAACCGATACTTCGGTACCAAGTCGATGCCAAAATGTAGAAAACATGACGGTACTCGTTT
>JAODUK010031427.1:0-22790 GCA_027564635.1 Typhlichthys eigenmanni
TAAATTTGCTGTCCCCTCAAAATAACACAACACACAGCCATTAATGTCTAAACCGCTGGCAACAAAAGTAAGTACACTCTTAAGTGAAAATGTACTGACTAAGGATATGCCTACTACCTGGCCACTGCTAGCAACCTGAACTGAACTTGGAAATAAATGAAGAACAGAAAAGGAAAGGAATATTCTTTGGCCTTTTTTTGAGTGAAATCCAGGTATATCCCTCTGGCAGTAGTATACTTTGAGTAGGAAGCTGCACCAAATACACATAACTTTAGCATGTTCACGTATCTCCTGCAAGCCCAGATATATATTAATAAGCATTTTTTTTTGCCATGCTGTTTGTTGACGACTTGGCTTGTTAATAACACAGTAGAAAACAATAGTAACCTACCATAATTTACGTAGCCTAGCTAGCACATTCCATTATAAGTGGTTGGTGTCTGACTTTTTTTTTTACATATAAATGCCTCCAACCCGATGACGTAACATTAAATAAATTGCGATTAATACACTGGTGTGGTTAATAGACGAGTTTATTTCTAAAAATTACATAAAATACTGATGTGCGGTTAATAGTCGGGAAATTACGGTAGATACTTTTAGATTACTTGTTCACTGCGTCAGTCAGTCTCTCCCTGTCTGCACTCGAAACACTGTTGATGCTGTAAATTGGATTCAATGCTTTCAGAGTGGCGAAACTGCAGGGATATACACGGCTCACAGCGGAGAAATTAACAGATAGTCATCTTTTGAAGTGCAGCTAGATAACAGATACTCACTTCTTCTTTGTTGGACAAAGCAGGTACCAGTAACTACTAGCTAATCAAACAAATGTGGATTAAATGGAATTAACAATCACTTCCTCTCTGCTTTGGATTTAACCATGTAAAATTACAAATAATGTCGCTAAAAATAAAAATGTCAAATTTCATTGGAGTTCACCGTGTTTGTTTATCTTACAACAATTAGCCTGAAAAGATTGTTACTTGTTGGCTAATCTATGGATGTTTTTGTAACAACATGGCATGCTTTTTTTTGACCGAGACATCCAATTATACAGCATTATTACGGAACAATACAGCCTTGCAAAATCAATAGAAAGTGAGGTTTACGTAACGCACTTGGCCCGCTGCTGCCCGGTTTGCACTCTGCTCTTTACATTTTACGAAGATGATAATACATTTTAATAATAGTAATAATTTTATGATATGGGCTATAAGGAAAATGAGGAGAGAGGCAAACCCTACCGGTAGTGATGCCAACTCAGACATAGCAGCTGATGAGAGTGCAGGCCCCGTAGGGAGAGACCGACATGCACATAATTAGCCTCAGCATTAGCCTATGATACATACTGTTTTTTACTTTTAGACTATTCGACTAGTCTAAGTTAAAATTTTAGTTGGGCTGGGAAATTAGTCATTAGGAACATCCCTAATAACTCATCTTGAATTCCACTTTACATACTTTATAAGCTTTATTATTGCCAGTTTAAAGGCGGAGTAAGTAATTGTACTACATTTTTTATTTTCAGCGAATATCTACTCATGGTCTCAGTCAAATTATACACACATTACCATAGCTGGGACAGTGTTTGTTGTTTTAGTTTCCTTTTACAGAGCGCTGCATAGGAACACTGTTTTTTCTTTCAGCTCACCCACAGTATAGTGAGTTAGCAGAGCTTGAGGAGATATTTGCTTAATGTTAATATTTGTTTTTAATCTCTTACCTCACCTTTTTAATGGATAGTTTACTATGGGATGTTTTTATTTGGACCACTAGAGGGCCGTATTTGCAATCCCATTATCAGCAGTGGCACTGCAACTGACCATATTGATGCAGGCTAGAGAGAGTACTTTTTGCAGCTTGGCTTGACGTCACATGACTTAAATGTGGGTCATGGCTTGCGGCAGTGTTCAATGCTATTTGAATTGTGTTTTATTTCGTGCTGCTTCGCCTTCTCATGACGTGACACCTACTTCAATTTTACTGGCTGCACATTGAATGGAGTCCTGCAAAACTGTACATGTGTAGCCTATGTGCTTGTATCCAGACCACAGCCATGCCACCAATGGTGGTAATATTTGCTCACTGCAGGGTTGTGTGTCTAATTATATGCCTAAATACAGAATAGAACAGTGCTGCATTTAATTTAGTTTAACACCTCCTATGATTTAGCATTTATTTACACACTGTGCCTTTAACTGATCCTGTGGAGAGATTTGCGTTATCTTTTTTAAATGTATCTTTTTTTTTTTAATTGCATTTCATTTTTGTAAATTTTTTAGGTTAAATAGTCTACTTAAGTGCCTGTCCGTGTATCTGTCTGGTACCTCCCGCCTCTCTTTCTGACTGTGTGAGACCCTCAGCCACTGACCCCTCCTGTAGCGATTGTTCTTCAGAGAGCAGCCTTTTAAACTTTCTCTGTGACCTTAGCTTGTCCCCCTCTCACCCTCTCCATAGGGACGGATGTTTGCACTTCCAGTACGGTCATTCAGTAGAGGTGGGTGGAGGTGAATTGACTCCTTGTATAATAGCAGGGAAACTGCTGAGCTTGTAGTATCCTCTATTATAATAATAATAATAAGAGGCCTGCCTGAGGCAGAGTAGTAGAGGACGTCATTGTAAGGAAGCTAAATATAGCACAACTACATGCAACGCATCATGGTGGAAGAGACGCTTATCTGTGTGCTTGTGTGCGTTTGTGTGATAGTGTTACAGCCAAGTTCCATTGACGCCTAACTTCACAAGCTTCATTAGCTTGTGGCAGACCGGCAGTTCAAGTTAAAACCGGCTCTCGCCATCCTCTCACCTCTGCTCTTAAGCCTGTTCCAGGGTGCTAGTTTACATGCACCCCCTGTCTCCACTGTGCACGTGGGGCACATGCTGGAGCCCACAGACAGCAGCCCAGTGAGGGGAAAAAGTGAGTGGCAAAGGGGCTTGTGTTCCAATGCCCTCTTTATGTCTCACAAGCATCACCATGCGCTCAAGTATAATAAATGTTCCCACACACACAGTCATGTTGCTGAGGGCACTGATAAAACTTTTGACCCTTTCTTTGCAGAGTTAGGCCACATGAGCACATCACCAGCGAAGGCTGTCCTCTCAGAGGGCCCTATGATATGTTGCACCACTCCACCACAAGGGGGTGCTTCCGCACCACAAAATGTGGAGCCCGTCATGTCCAGCCTGGTCTCTGCAAACATAGCAGGCTGGAGAGCATGCGGGGTGTCAAATGTGGTACTAAGAACGATAGACAATGGATACAGGCTCCAATTTGCTATCGCTCCCCACCAATTCAAGGAGATAATATCCTCACAGGATCACAGAGAATCGGCACAGATTCTCCTGGAGGAAATCTCCTCACTACTGCTCAAAAGAGCAATAAGAGTCATAGCTCCCCAGCAGAACCAATGCGGTTTTTACTCTAGATATTTCCTTGTCCCAAAAAAGAGGGAAGCAAGTCTACGTCCAATTCTTGACCTTCGTGGCTTGAACGGGCATCTCAGATGCTTCAAGTTCAGGATGTTGACGCATGTAGCCCTGCTGCAGTTTTTGCGCCCAGGCGATTTGTTTACTTCCATTAAGCTGAAGGACGCATACTTCCACATTCCTATCTATCCTCCTCACAGGAAGTACCTGAGATTTGGCTTCCAGGGCACGACTTACGAATATGTGGTTCTGCCATTTGGCCTCTTTTTGAGCCCTCTGGTTTTTGTGAAGTGTTCGAAAGCTGTTACAGCCTCTCAGGAGACGGGGCATATGCCTAGCTAGGTACATAGATGACTGGCTTTTGGTCTCAGTCTGCCCAGGGGGTGCTAAAGCACACTAGAGCCCTTCTCGGACATATAGTCGCTCTCAGATTCAGAGTAAACACGGAAAAGAGCAGGCATTCGCCTGCTCAGAGTATCTCTTTCATTGGGCTACGGCTGAACTCCATGAGCTTCAGAGCACAATTGTCTCTGGAGAGAGTAAGAGCTTTCCAGCTGTGCCTGGGCCTCTTCCACAGAGGCTGGACAGTACCTTTCAGGTTTTGCCTCAGACTTCTGGGTCTGATTGCATCCCCACGTGTGGTAATTCCATTAGGTCGTCTGTACATGAGAGGTTTTCAGCATTGGGTTGCATCCCATGGGCTGAACCCATGCTATCATGGCAACAGGCGTGTCATGGTAACAATGGAGTGTATGGCTGCACTGCACTACTGGAGACAGCCATCACTGTTGCTACAGGAAGTGCCGATGGGTACAATTGTAGCCAGGAAAGTAGTTCCAACGATGTATCACCTTTGGGATGGGGGGCCACCCACGAAGGAAGGATGGTGATTGGACTGCGGGGCCTTCACCTCCGTCGCATGCAAATAAACTCTGAAACTCATGGCAGTGAACCTGGCTTTGAGACATTTACTCCCATATATGAAGGGCCATCATGTCCTCGTCAGGTCAGACAATACCAGTGTGGTGGCATACGTCAACAGACAGGTAGTGCTGAGGTCCCCTCATTTGCATGCGCTTGCTCACAAACTGATTGTGTGGAGCTGCTCTCACTGAGAGCGACCCATGTAGCGGGCATCCGAAATGTGGGTGCGGATCTGCTCTCCAAAGGCAATTCCCAATAGGTAGTTTGGAGACCTCATCCGGAGGTGGTCAATCAAATATGGGCATGCTATGGCACACCAGAGATAGACCTCTATGCCTCCAGGGAGAACACTCATTGCATCAGGTTCGTCTTTTTGACGGATCTGGATGGATTGGGTGTGGATGCACATGCACACAAATGGCCACAGAGCTTTCTGTATGCATTCCCACCACTTGCTCTCATTCCCCCTACTCTGTCCAGAGTAAGGGAGAGGGGCTTTTCACTGATCCTTATAGCTCATCACTGGCCAGAGAAACACTGGCTAGCGGACATAATTCAGCTCCTTTGTGCTCAGCCATGGCCACTTCCACTGCGGAGGGACCTTCTTTCACAAGCACAAGGAGAGATCTTTCACCCCCATCCAGAGCATATCACTCTCTGGGCTTGGCCCGTGAAAGGCTGAATTTATATGTGGCTGGGCTCCCACAGGATGTCATAGTGTCAATTCCAAGTGCTTGGGCCACTAGAACCCTTCATGACTATAAAATGGCGTGTGTTTGAGGAGTGGTGAGTTGCACACTGTGGCTTTCCTGAGCTCAGTGCCGGTGATCTTGTCTTTCCTCCAGCTACTGGATAGACGGAAGGCATTCTCTACTATTACAGTATACCAGGCTGCAATATCAGCATGCCAAGTTGGTTTTGGTGATCTAAGCTAAGTCCTGTATCCAGACAGATTACTCCGGCAGAGTTGCGTGCACACTCTACCGGGGCATGGCTATATCCTGGGCCCTTTTCAAGGGCATTTCTTTCCAGGACATTTGTATGGCAGCGAGTTGGTAATCAATAATGTTACTGCGCCGAGTTGGTAATCAATAATGTTACTGCGAGTCTCACGGAGAGGCGTACCCCATAGTGAGATACCTCACTCATGTTATCAGAGAACCGGGGTTACGTAAGTAACCTAAAGTTAGCGGGCTATGTGATTCACCAAGCTGTTCCTTTCCCATGAAAGCGTCAGGTTTTAATCATGTCAACACCCTGTGAACGTGCATCATCGTTAGCATCCACATGTCCTTGAGCTCGAAATAGAGCGCCCTCTACCTGCCCGCTAATCATCTAGCTGCTTCAGAGAAGATCCTTATTTCATTCCTTATATAATATGCTACCTGTCTAAGGGTGTCAGAAACTACCTCTTCTCCTATGTAATGTTGATTAGAGCTTTTGCACTTCAGGTGTGGGGGGTGCATGTGGGACTGCAGCGCAGAGATTGCAGTTGTTTTCTCCACACACACACACACACACACACACACAGGATAGCACTCCTGGCGAGACACAAGGCGAAGCCAGAAGCCACATACACACGCATCAGAGCAAAGCAGTGTTAAACTCAGAGGACAGCTGGATGCATGATAAGGAGCAAAAGCCACACCCAGCAGTACTGGCTGAATAGATTGATCTTCTGGTAGTGGTAGGGGAACTCCCCCATGGATAAATCAAGTAATTCCTATTTAAAGGTACTCTTTATGTAGAAGGAAAGCAATGTGCTGGCTGAGGGGGTCAAGGGTCAAGGTAATAAAAGGCAGTATGTTGGGCTCAGCTGTTAATGAACATGAACTCAGTACTTTGGCTGAAAAAATTGAGCAAATAATCAGTTTTGCAAGCTAATATAATTTGCCTTCTTTCTATTTCTTCTACTTTTACATAAAATATTTAGAATTGCGCCGAATTCAAATGTCATAGGATGTTTTAAAGGTATAGTCAGCCAATGCAAACTAATTGCCAATTCAATTGCTAATTGCAAAATCACCAAATATCTCCTTGCATTTCGCTATTTTACTATTCTCTGTGCGTGCTGAAAAGATAATCTGGTACTTCTACAGCCCTGGCTCCATAAATAGGAACATGAACAAAGTGGCGAACACCGCTCCCTTAGGCTTTGCAATGTATGTGTGGGATGTGCAATGTATGTGTGGGGCGGAGCTTCTGAGGGGGTTTGTTTTGTTTTGAGCTTGAAGTTAGGAAGTGTTCTCGAGAATGACCAACCCTGCCTTTAACTCGGATGTCTGGCCCTTTACCTGCCATTATTTGGTGCTACCATCCATGGCACTAGTAGCTTATAGAGTGTAGTGCTTTCAGACCCTGGAATGCAAACAGTTTGGTCTGAATCCATCTGAAAGAAGGTGCAAGATTTAAGTATGAATCTAGCAGCAGTCAGCTCTTTTGGGAGTAACCTTGCTGGATCCTACCGTTGCACCCCAGCTTTATAAAAATGGGTCACTCTATAAAAAGGACACGAGAAACACATGAAGAATTATGTTGAAAGGTCCCCCAAAATGCCCTAGTTTTATCACACCTGCTGAGGGCAATCTATTCTTTACTGAATGTGTGTAGCTCTGCAAACTTCACAGTAGAGCAAGTCTTTCTGTTAGCCAGCTGAATATGGACTCTTAGCCAAATAGAAGCTATAACGTGCAAATGATTATTGTTTACTATTGTTTAGCAATAACGTTTGCTTTAATTCGGATTCCTCCCAGAAGAAATAATGGGAAAGCTAAGTAAGTGGAATGATGATAGCTTTTGTGCACTCTTGACTGTTTTCCTCTAATTTAAAGAAAAGTCTCTCACCAGTATTTGTATAAATGCTTTAAGTACTTTTCCAGTGCGCTTACAGCTTTTTTATTTATTTATAATGTTAATTCTGTTTTACATTCTTGCAGTCAGACCAATCCAGTGCATATTAATATATTTGTACTGGTAATGTCCTAATGCAGCTAAACTGCTGGTGTGGTTTGAACTAAGCCTTAAAAACACAAGAGGATGCCTTGTTTGCTATCTTAGTCCAACCCATACGTACAACCCTCATGAGCTTGTGGGTACAAGCTCATGAGGGTTGTAGGTCCGGAATGTAAGAATGTAAAATCATGTGCAGCATTCAACGTGACATTCACATCAGCAATACCAATATGATTGCGGTAACTTTATTGGAACAATGCTGCCCTCTTCTGAGCATTACCTGTATAACAAAAACACTATCTGTACAGTAGGTTATGCAATAATATTTACATTTAAACACAGTTAAGGCATACAATTAGCCATGATTAATTAAGTAGAGGTGTGTGTTTATGTGTGCATTCCTTCTCTAATTAACAATATGTTGGAGGTTTTGAAGGTTGTCTGAATTATTAGGACATGGGCTATGTGTGTGTGTGTTTGTCTGTGTCTTAACTCAACTGCCACTATGTCCACACACTCCTCCAATGTGACCCTTCAGAAGCTCTCCCTCTGTCACACGGAAACCAACCTATGTAACCTACTGTACAGATAGTGTTTTTGTTATACAGGTAATGCTCAGGCATGCCCGACCACTCCCCTAAGCCCATCACTCGCGCTCTCTCCAGTTCTGTGCACATGTGCAGTTTAATAGGTTTCCCATTATCTTCCTGTCAGTACTTTGGCCCCTCTGCTTGTCCACGCTGTCAACCTCAGGCAGCCAGTCTGTGTTTAAGTGGGGTAGAGTGAGGCCTCCCAGCTGGTGCCAACCACCGGTGTCAGGAGAAGACCTTGAGGCCAACCTAATGATGAGCCTTAGCACCCAGACCCCAACATAGACCCATAGCACCCAGACCCCCACATAGACCCATAGCACCCAGGCCCCCGCATAGACCCATAGCACCCAGGCCCCTGCATAGACCCATAGCACCCAGACCCCGACATACTGTAGACCCATAGCACCCAGGCCCCAACATAGACCCATAGCACCCAGGCCCCTGCATAGACACATAGCACCCAGGCCCCCACATAGACCCATAGCACCCAGGCCCCAACATAGACCCATAGCACCCAGACCCCGACATACTGTAGACACATAGCACCCAGGCCCCCACATAGACCCATAGCACCCAGGCCCCAACCTAGACCCATAGCACCCAGGCCCCCACATAGACACATAGCACCCAGGCCCCCGAATAGACAGATAGCACCCAGGCCCCCACATAGACCCATAGCACCCAGTACACATTTTCCTTCCACAAACACTCTCTGTAGCTCTGTCTCACTTTGTGTCTTTCATGCTTGCATACACCTAACGTTCCTCTTGTCCAAACTGGTGTGTGAAGTGAGCTACTCTTGAGGATGGAGCTTGTTATTTCCTCAGAAGTCAATGGATGCCTCCTCCTCTTGCCTGGACCATGTTCATCTCTTAATATTTGGTGCTGCTGCAACCTTGGTTATTCTTACGTTGACATTTTAGGTGTCAGCTGACACTCTTGCCCGGAGCCACTTCAAACAAGCCTAACTTTGCAGGGAGCCAAGAATAACTTGCAAACTATTTTGCGTACTGTAGATTTCGGGAATTTTCCATCATTCTAATAATAAAATTAAATAAACATTTTCTCTTGTGTGTGCTATTTGTTTTCAACACACCTGCCAAAATGTGTGCAAAAATGTAACCTTTTCAGCACGTGGGTTAACAAAAAAATGTCTGGTTAGCCTTCCCCATTAAAATGAATACACAATGCTAGCTGCAAGCTAGCTCATTAACCAGACATCTTGCATCCAGCAGCACACCAGCAGCAAAAAAACACAAAAACAAACAGGAATAGCTTGATGTCAAAATGTCAAGCTTTCAATTTAATGAAGCTGCAGCATTTGAAATGTACCCTTTTTGTTTTGATAGGTTTTAATCAATCTGCTCTGTATAAATGTATCTGTTTAACAGTGCATATGGTAGGGTTATCATTGCCAGGTCTAAATCCCCTGAAATGTCAATTAACTTTTGGATGGAACAGAATATATGCCTAAATGGGGAAAAAAGATAATTTACCATTTACCAAAAAAAGGTGTAAATTAATTTATTATTAATTTATTGAGGCAGGAAACGGTCTAACTTTATTTATACCGTAACCATTTCAGAGGACTTGAGCTCTCCGGTTGCATATGAGTGATCTCACTCTGCGAACAGATCCAGAACAGAGCACTTTAAGCTACAGCTGAGAAGGGTTAACCACAAGTAGCTTGCATGGCATGACTGCTTGTTAGTTGGGCTGTTTTTAAGAGGTTGTTTTTGTCAATGCCTCCCTTCCACTGTTAAACCGCAGCGGGGGCCACTGGAAGGTCAGCTTTTATTCAGTCTGGAAGGACGTTAGGCTGCCTAACCACAGTCTCTTTCCTCTTTACCCTTGCTGGAACACAAACGGACCCTTTCCACCCCTCAATCATCTATTATTTCCTCCAAACCCCTCGAAACACTTTACGCCTGTCTCTCAGTATAATGAAAAATACTACATTTTGAGAATGAAAGAAGCCACACACATCAGATGTGGCCTGCGTACAGTATATCGTGACTGCATTCTGATTTAAGTTGCAGCAGCTCTTCTTTCCCGTGTCTGTTTTTCCAGCCAGCCACAGACAATTATTCGTATTTTGCTTTGCTTCTCTACTTCATCTTCTCTTGCCTTCACCTTGCTCTCTCTGTCTTTCTCAGCCTTCGGCTTGTATTATTATTTCTGACCTTGTCTTTTTTTCTTATTAAGCGTTACTCTTTTTCCCAGTCTTACTGTATCCCTCCTGTCCCTCATGAATGTCTACATCCACTGAGCTAGGTATTGCATTGCACATCATTTAACAAGCTGTTCTAATGGAAGAGTATAGGTTTTCCTAGACTGAGAAGGTCAGACTTGAGACTGTAATAATGGGTTTATTAAGTCCTTTCTCTCATCTCTACTTCTCTCTCCCTATCAGATCACTGTGCTCCCACCTGTATTCTGCCAACAGCAAAGGGAAATTCGGTGAGTGATTTATTTTCATTGTTTTTATCTTTTACCTTGATTTGATCATGTACAGAGTGGGTAACCTGTATGCCTGTCAGTCTGGATACTGAAATCAACTATCTCAATAACAAACCATTCAACCAATCACCTTCAGCCTATCTAAATTGATGCTTTTCTCACCAGCTGAAGTACCTGGGCACTGATTTGGTGAGGATTCTGGAACAGTTGTAAAATGAGTTTATAGAAGTGCTTACAGTTTTTTTATTTATTTATCATTTTAATTAATGATAATTTAATTGATAATTGATGATTTTACATTCTTGCAGTCAGACCAATCCTGTGCATATTAATATATTTAGCTATTTCAGGATGGTTATATTAAGCTACAAGGTGTTGTTTGTCACTCAAAGCTTGCTGTGCATTTGACAGACACAAATGCATTTATGAAATGTAGCCACTAGATGGACCCAGAGTATTGTATCTATTTCCTCTTGTTGCACTTTCCAGTGCTTTTAAAATAATTAAAACTCAAGAAGATGACATTTGATGTTGCTGTGTGCGTGTGTGGTTGAGTATGCTACAATTGTCTTCAGTGTGTGCCAGTATGCATCGCTTACTAAAAGGAAGATGGGTGTGAGAGAACGTCAAAGCAGCCAAAGTGCATTGACAACAAGAGAACTCAGAGGAAGACGGGGGAAATCCTGTACCAGGAGCTTTCTTTTTTTTAGCTGCAAGAGATTAAAAGAGAGGAGTTAGGGGCGTGGGGGGTAGGTGGGGGGTAAGGCTGCTTGGAGAGACTGCATGCGAGACCTCCAAACTCCCAGAGAGAGCAGCAGTCGGTCCCCGTCTCCAAACCCCCCCTCCTCTGCCACGCGCCACTGGTGTGCTGCCCCCCTCTGCCTGTCGATAGGCCAGAGATAAAGGCATCTGAGAGGGGAGGGGCAGAGGGAGGAGGGACAGAGGGGGAAGCCAGTCTGTGCTGTGTGGAAGTCAAGGGGAAGCAGGTGTGTGGAGTTGAGCGGTTGCCATACTGAAGGTCTACCCAGCTGAACATTGCACTACGGACAAGTATTTAGCGCTTTCTTTTTTTTTTCTCGTACTGGTGCGTCTCCATAGAGATATTCTACCGCCTGCCGGTCAGGTTTGCGCTGGTGTGGACGTTGTTTAGGATTATTTCTCTTTTGGGAGATGTTGTAAAACTACGGCGCAAGTCATGGCCCTTCTCACAAGCGGCGCGGAGAGCCTGGGCTCCTACTACTGCCTCATTCGACGCAGGTTCAAGAGGAGGCGCAAGAAACGCTCCGAACGCAAAGGTAACCCTGGAAACTGTTGAGCTGCCGGCAGCGGAGCTACAGGGAAGCACTGCTTTAGAGCTCAATATATGAATTTGGCTTCACAGCTGATCTTGAAGTTGACTTGAGTTCAATATTATTTTAATAATATATAGCCTAGTGCAACATATAGAGGCTGATATATTTTTTTAATGAAAAGTAAGTACGCATGGCAATTTATGACAAAAAACTTGGGACTATTTATACATTATTTAATACACAAACCATGCACATGCTGCGCGTAGTCGAGTCTAGTGGCTTTCATAAAATAAAAACAGTGTAAGAAATTATTGATGTATTTCATACAATTTGCTTCACATGCAAAACCCAATGTCTGCTAGAAACAAAACACATCAAATAGTCATCCAAAAAATTGGAACTGGTCTTAGTTACCTGTGCGCACATAACAACCTAAAATAAATCAATGTTTCAATACACCAGGTTTTTGCATAGCATCTACAAAATTTCACATACGATTCCATAAAGGAGAGAAAGAGACTATATTTGTATACAGAGATGTGTCACAAAATTGTCATTGAACAGTTCTTTCTAATCATTTTTCTGCTTTGTCAAAAAAGTAAGTCATCCGCGCATTCTCTGACCCTGTGTGAAAGTGAAGAATTAAAACAGATGGTATTTGTTGCACAGCTTTAGGGATTATCCCAACTGCAAAGACAGTAATTAGTGGTTTCCACTCACTTGCAATTTGCTATGTGTCAGCCACTTGCTTTGATACTGCTCCCCCTACACACACACGCGCATACAGAGCTGTCAATCACCATGCCCAGGCCATTCATCCGCGTAAACCCACTGCTGCTGACTGTGACATTTCCCCCCCCCCGTCTCCCAAATCACTCCCTGGCCCCACTAACTTTAAGAGGGACCTGGGCCGTCAGCATTGCACAGGCCTGTCTTCCCGCCTTTTGACTCTTGCCTTATCGCCACGGAAATGAAAGTAGGATTCTTTTTTTTTTTCTCTCCTTGCTGAGAGAAGCGATGAGTAAGCGGGGCTTTGGGGGGGATTTTGCTCTGCTGGCTTTTTCGTCCAGCTTCAATGACTCGATCGTAAGTTGCTTAAAAGTTTTAGTTATTTTGACCTCTTGCGAGTATAGCGGCTAATGCTAGCTTTTGAGGGTGTGGCAGAGGCTTTCATAATATTTTTACCCCTAACCCGCCCACCTTAAAGAAAAAGCAAACTTAAACTAATGTACTGTATGTCACTCACACATCTGAAGTTGGCACCCCGTATGATGAGATTGCGTATAAAATATTGCTTTTTGCACGTCTGTGCAGCCTACACAAAATACAAATGTTATAGAAGGTGTAAAATGAACATTATATGTTACATTAGCCTCTCAGTGAACCTGCATTCCAGCACACAACAAACTCATGGACAATGTCACTTGTTTACATAAAATAAACAAGACAGTTAGTGATCAGTTAAAAGTAATTTGAACATTAATGGGATGCTGAGTGAATCCATGGCATTGTGAAAATGTTAGTTTTTAAAGAGCGGTTTGATTGCCAGTGTTTTCAAATTTGATGTAGTATTTAGAGAATGACAACCATTTGTTTATCTCCTACTACAAAAAGGAACTGCTGTACATCACCTCATAGCATACAGTGCAGTGACTTTCTCAATGCTGAACCTGAACTTATCTTACACTGGATACGTTCTTCAATGCGTCTCCCGTAAATGCACCCAGCCCGGACACTCATAGACGATGCCGTTTCAATGGAGCGTAAATGAAATATGGAAAAGGGGGAACGGGGCCCTTTCTGCTGTGCCAGCATTATATCCGAAATGAGCTTGTGTAGTGTGTGTGTGTGCGGGGGGGGGTATGTTTGATGGGTACTATCCATCTCTGCTCAGGAAAGCTAGACTGCCTTCCCATACAGTAGGTCTACATACTCTTCTGTTTATGGCTTTCCTTTCTGTCTTTCTTCTTTCACCACATTTCTTCCCGACTGTCTGACTTGTTTCCTTTCCTGATATTCTCCCCTTTTCTCTTATGCTATCCCTCATTGTTTCCTTCACTCATTTGGGAGGCTATAATGATCAACGAGTCAAAAAACATCTTCTGAGACACCATAATGTTTTTTATTTTTTGCTTCTGTTACTGACACTAAGTGTGTCTCCTATCTAACCAACAAAGCTTTAGCCTCAAAACAAGAGATGTAACAACATTCGGCAATTTTAACAATTGACATCAAGAGATTAATTTTTATTATCTAATAAAAACCAAAGCTGGTTGATTAAGACAGACATTTTATTCAGTGGCCCAACGTTGGTATCACAGGCAAAGACAGCAGCGCTCCATCATGATAAAGAAGCATCTTGAGCTAGCCTGTCTGAATGTAATTTGTGTTGATTAGCATGCCACTAATGACTGTCACAGACTAATGAAGGAGAAAACCACTGTGGCGAGACAGTACAAACTGCTAGTGTGTTTAGCCAGCACAGAGGTCCCTGGAGTTTAATGGGCAGAGAATACATAATATATCTATCTACCTGTTCTTGGCTAATAGGCTAGTGCGGTCGGTACCATTCTAATGACGTTCTTTAGGCTATCATTGACATTCAGAGTCGACATATTATAGGTTTTAGGTCAGCATAGCAGAAGTTGAAGAATATCTTCTGTGCATATTTGTATACATTTCATAGTAAAACAAAACATGTATGGAATCTATTTTTTCCTTTCCATTACTCCTTTTGCGTCCGAGATGAGAAAAAAACCCTTGCTAACAAGGTATAAACCCCTCAGTAACAAGGTTATTTTGGGAAAAGGGAAAAACTGAAACTGCACCTGCATACCATTGCTTGCTATCTACAGTAGCTCTATTTATACAGCTTACGTATTTTGTCCCTTGTGGGTTTTATATTATAGGAGAAAGTAGAACAAGGAAAAGTTGTATTATTGCTTGGACTACCCCACATAAACTTAATGATCGTATCATGAATATAATGTTATTAATTTTACTTAATAAATTAAAATCTATAAAGTTGTTATTTTTGTATCCATACGTGTATACTTGTATATAATATATGTTAAATAATTTGCTTACATTTCCTCCAGATTAATATAACTCTTTACACTGTGAAAAGCCTGAGCATTAGGACGGTCTTTCCCTTCCTCCAATACTATAGCATGTGTACCGTATGTAGTATCTCAGTATCTCCCTTCTCAATCCAATGACAAAATTCTCTTGTCAGATTTGGGTTGTAACATTATGGCCCCCAGGCTACATCACTTATCACCACACATTTTAGAACCTGTGTCCTTATTTGTATTTATTCTGAATGCATTACCCTTCACTCGCATCTTTTACCTGCTTCACTCACCCATGCTCGCTTCCAAAAACGCATCAGTTTCCATCTACTTTGTTCTATCACCTCTTATACACACACGTTCTGCCTTCCTCTGTCTGCTGTCAAAATACCTTCTTACCCGGCGGACATTTCACACCTTGTCCTCTCAGCTGTCCATCAAAACTTCCTCTTTGTCAGTAAAGGTGAAATCAGACTCCTAGATGGTAGGGTGTCTATCTCTCTCTCTTGCACGCATGCACACACCTTGTTGCGTAGAAGCAGGATGCCGGACTGTCCAACCTGACCTTGACTGGGACATTTTTAGTTTTTTACCATCCAGGGCACTGAGGCATATAAGAAAGCAGATATTCAAGCTTAGGGCGTCTTACATTTTAAATTCATTTTTGTGTTTTGCTGCCAGAACCTTTTTTTTTTATTTTTTTTAAGGTTTGAGACAATAGTCCTTATTCACAGTAACAAAGAATTGCTACAAGACAAATTCTTCCTCTAACCTGAGAAAAGAGACAATGCTTCCCTGCATTCCATTGAAGTCAGAACTAGGATAAATCACAGATGCTACTCGAAAATATGCAAAGGACCGTTTCGTCAGAATTCCAAGTAAAAATTTCAGGCATGAGTTTTTCAAGATAAATACACCACAACTCACAGCAACATGCCTGTGCACAAGCCTGTTTCCTAGGAAATATTTCTGACATCCATATACTTTTAACTTATGGTAACTTGCTGGGTTTACTTGGACACTTTTTTGCCTTTCCGAATGGAATCTTTCCGACGATTTTGACGATTTTGGGTTAGCTGTTTACATAGGACGTCACCTAATCGGGTCTGGTTACATGTGCCGTCGCAACTCATTGGAATTTATGTTAGCCCTCTAAACCCGAGATCTGCGGCAGCACAGATTTTGCATAGGTTTATATTTCGTATCATATTATGTTTGCTGGTCTCATAATCCAGACATTCCGCCAAAGAGATCAGTATATGGCTTGTGTTATTCGACATAGCAGTGGCTCTATGGCAGAATGGCAAAGTTGCTTCTAAAATTCACTCTCAAAATTGTGCTGAAAACGGCATTTCATATCATGTCTTTAGAAAGGTAAAATATTTTTTCTTTTATTCTGCAGACATTATGTCGAAAAGATCGATGTATGGCTTGTGTTCGTCAGCATAACAGCAGCTGTACAAGACAAATGGCAATGGTGCCTGTAAAATGCCTCCCATTATGCATCTTCGAATTGTAGTGAGAGGGACAAGTTTCCATTTAAGGTAATATCTTCAGAACGCTAAAGGCTAGAAGCACACGGTTTTTCCCTCATAATCTAGACTGTTGAAGAGATTGGTGTATGGCTTGTGTTATTTGGCATAACAGGGGCTGCAGAAGACAAGGGCAAAGCCGCCTCTAAAATCTATCGCCTAGAAGCAAAAATACACAAAAATATGTGTATCATTTTTTATACTAAAATGACAGAAATAAAAAAATATAGAAATAAATAGATAAAAGCATACTCCATGAAAATGATGGCTTATAAATAAGAACGCATACACATGATTAAATACAATTATGTGTTTTAATTAGTTTAGTTTTTTTATTTGAACTTAGACGAGTTTGAAAGTTAGTCAAGTCATGGAGGGATCAAAATTAGTTTCAAACAAAACCACACAATATTTTACCATCCTTTACAAAATATAAAACACAAAAATAATAGGCGTTTATAACTTTATTGCATTTTAAAAACAGTGAATTAAGTTTCTCATTAATATGTTGTGATATTATTCAAATTGTAGTGAGGGTGCTGATATCAGAGACATAATATAACTGATTATAGCTATTGCAGAAATGTTGTTATATTATATGAAAGAAGTGACAATCGGCCAAAAGACCCTTAGGATATAAAGGGTTAAACATGCACACATTATTCTAGCTCATAATGTAACGTGTCCCACTAGCAAATGGCTGAAACTGGCTATCTTAGGTATGTCAGCGAGTGAGTCTGTTTGTGTGTCTGGTGGAGAAATGTAGGCTACGGCTCCAGATGACGTCACCGTACTACCATTCATTATTTGTGCGAGTCACAATTGTTTTGTCCAGACTTCAGGTCGTTCTTATAATACATCCATGCTTTGTACAGTGGCTGTGCAGAATAGTTTATCGGCATCACACAAAACGTAAGATGGGGCATGCGTATTATAACGCAACCAGGATTTAATCGAGTTTAACCGAATTCTTTAACAGAATTCTTCTTTCAATCGCGTTATGGAAAAGGTTGTACTACCTCTCTACTTCAGAATGGAATTCATCGGGTTGGCTGTTTCTCTTCCGATCGTGGTGCATTTTCTTTCGGGTTGGGTTTTTAATTAGATTCCAATCGGAATAATAGAGTCCATATAAATGCAGCTACTTATTGCAA
The DNA here is from genome assembly GCA_027564635.1 of Typhlichthys eigenmanni. NCBI lineage: Eukaryota > Metazoa > Chordata > Actinopteri > Percopsiformes > Amblyopsidae > Typhlichthys > Typhlichthys eigenmanni. The sequence goes on from JAODUK010031427.1 coordinate 17,408, forward strand.
CAACCTGTTTCTATTATATTAAAATGATGATGGAACATTTTAAATATGTATTTGTTCGATAGACCGTGGCTGTTGGACGACTAATAAAAAGCTAGCCAGACGTGTATGGTATAGTACTTTATATACAAAATAAAAATACAAAACATTGCTGCAGATGCAATGCAACGCATTTAGCGCTGCATTAGAAGTGGGAACAATTAACGTCTGACTATGAATGGAATGCAGCATTCATTCTCACAGGTGTTTACAGTTAATGTGGCTGATTAGACTTGCAGTCTATTTGTCCATGTGTTGTTTTTACTAGCCGCTCTTTTAAGTCTCTTACTATCTGTCCAAAGTCATGTTTGTATATTGTGTCACCTGCAGTGCACCTTCAAAAGCTTGCTAGTTAACAGGGTGTTGTGTGTGTCTACACAAAGCACAAAGGTGCAAGCATGTTTGTTTGAGGTTCATCTCACCTATGTTCTATAGGGTCACCGATTTTTGTGCACTGATACTTCTAATGGGAGTCCTGTATACACACAAACGTCCACACATACACCACAATAACTCGGCCCTATGCTGTGTCATAAATCATAGCTGTCACACAGATTTTACAGCTCCTTGTGAAAAAGGAGAGGCAGCCACCCAACAACCTTGAAGAGGTGGAAGAACGCAAAAGTAAACGGGGGTTTAGTATTATTCAACTGCTGCTTGGAACTATAGAGTGCATAACGAATTTGGCTAGTCCTCTGCTCACAATATGGAAGCGTATTTCCAGACCGAAGCGGAGAAGCTCTTTGCGGGTAGTGTGGTTTGAACAGGCACATAATGTTTAAAGTTCTGTGTTTTAATTGGCTGTTTCAGTCCTGTTGGTTATCTAGGAATTAGAGCATTTCTTGCAGGGTTTTTAGAAAGTTCCAGGTCATTTATTTTGTGGTCCTACATCAATAAATCGCTTATGCCTAAAGCGTGCTAGCTAAATAAATGAACACTTGGCAGGCTAAGATGACATAACAGAAGGCATGAATAACATGTTTTTCTTTATATGGGATTTAATTTGGTAAACAGTAATTCCTGCCTTGACTAATTTGGCCGTTGTATCTTAGTTTTGTCTTTGTGTGTTTTCATTATGTATTCATTAAGAATTAGACAATTATTTAAATTGCAGTATGCTTGCAAACTCATGTATTATATAGCTGTATTGTTGTTTTTTTTTTTACATTTTGCAGATAACAGTGCAACTTTGCATTGACAGTGTTCATGCATTATAAAACCAAATGTATACATTTTTAACCACTAAAATCAGTTCAGATAAAATGTACAATAATTTGCGTCCTGTGCATGGTAGAGCACAAAACTAATTTCATAACTTTTGTGTTGCGTTTAATCTGAATGACCCTTTAGGATTAATATAAATTAACCACCTGAGTTATTAACAGCAGAGCTTGATTCCTTTTACTGCTTTTTTCATTTCGGTTATTGCATATTACAGAGCACAAAGAAGGGCTGGCAAGAACAAAATAGATTACAAAGGATGAACACTATTCAAATTAATAAAGAACAATATATACACTTTAATTTAAAACATGCATTTAAAAGCATCTGTCTCTGGACTCTGAATATGGAAACAGTATTTTTCAGAGCTGTAGTTATTTTATTGGTTACTAAATCACAACCCTCATTTCAATCACTGTAATTTGGAAGTGTCAGCACAAAACATTTCCTCCCAACCTAATCCGTTTTATACTGTATATAAGTGTTGTTCAAGATATGTTTCCCTCCATATTTATCGTGAGGGATATGAACGAGGGCAAATGGCCAGCTCTGATAATCTCAGTGTTATCCTCCATTGACTTTAGTGTTGTCTATTTATTGGGCGTCTCTCATGCTTTTCTCTTATGACTGAGTCCCTCTGTGTTTTACTGGGGTGTTGATTGGAGGAGGTTAAATGGCCTGTCAGGGTCCAAAAGGCTGCTCCTTAATACGCAGGGCGGAAGAAAAGCGTGCGGGACCACCAGCAATTGGACTCAGACAGGCAAATCACTTCTGGCAGCCTAATTCACTGGTCATTAGAAGGGCCAAATTTAATTAACGGACTCTGAGGTGTATGTGTGTGTGGGTGTGTGCACGCGTGTGCCTGTGTGCGCTCGATGAGACCAGGGAGGGCTATGTTGGGTGGCCATACTCAGTACCGTGGCCCATCACTTTTAATCAGGCAAAACGACAGACAAGTCCTCTTTCCGCCAGGACCCCTTCTCCATTAGACCCTAAACAACGACGCACTTGTAACCCATTACACTCAGTACCTGGTCAGAGAGAGAGAGAGAGAGAAAGATTCTGACTTGGCAGAAAAGAGACAATTTCTTTTCTATTAAAATTCCTCCCCTCCTTCATCATGTTAATCACGGGGCTGCCAAGGCTTGTTTGGAGAGAGTTATAATTGGAGGAGGTACTGTAATAGGGTGGTAGGATGGAAACACTGGCCTCTCTCATCCATGATGATCTCTTCACCCCCTCACCCATGTCTTTCCCTTCCTCAATCAGTCTGATCCCTCTCTTGCCCTGAGTTCACACTAGGTGGCCCTACTACTGCCTGCATTTAATATTTTTGGAGGGCGGGCCTGTTTATCTGTGTTGTCTCTTGAATGTTCCGCATCGCCACAGAAGTTGAGGTTTTCTCTGCTATATTTCATTAACGCCTCCACCCTGAATGTCGACAGGTTGCCAACTTGCCTGTGGGTGCGTTGCGTTGAGTTGCTCGCCCGTATTGGAAATGAACTGAGCCTCGGGACGAGAGGCAGCTTCAGTCGGCTGGCATGAAAGCAGGGTCAGATTTTGTGTTGCTTAAATTTTGATCAGAGCACAACTAGACCCAGGAGAGAGCCTGTGTGCATTGTAGGGGTTGTTGCATATAAAATGTTACAAGCCTCAGCCTTTAATATTTTAAATAAATGTTACTTATCTAGGGCTGCGCTATTAATAATAAATATGCTTCTGTAACATGATTTCATGTGCCAAATAGTTTTTCCTGTCTAAATGTAGTAAAATACACAAATGCAGGCAAAATACATAAACAAGAAAAACCACTGGAATCTATATATATTTTTATTTATTACATAATGTAGTGCGGTAGTGGTTGTAAATTGTATACTAATAATGATAATAACAACAACTTTTTAAAATAACCTGGTGGGGGTATGAAGCACTAATGCACACCTTTACAAAGGCTGTAGATGTCATATTGCAGGGTGGAATGAGGCTGGAATGGAATGAGCCAGGTGGCTAGCAGGGACCCTAGGGTCGATCAGTCTGTGTTAGGGTGGCTGAGAGGCCTGTCTGATAGACCTGCTCTCTACACCGGCCATTTCCCCCAGCCATTTGTCTCTGTCTGACTCCCCTATTCCTCTCTTGTCCTCTGTGGTGGCCATTCTCTCGCTCCCTCTGCCTGTCCCCAACTTCGATCCCTTTCTTTTGGAAGCTCGGCCATGTTCGATCTGTTGTTGTCTCTCTCTGGCTTCTCCTTTAGCATCTCTAGCCCAGTGTGGCTCCGCCACAACAGACCCTTGTTTTCTGGTCTGCAGAAGTATCCTTCATCCTGCTACTGCTCTATAACAAACACTAAGTGGGGTTAGGTCTGGCTGGAAATAAAATGTAGACCTGTGTCTTACTGTACACTTATACCCACTTAATGAGTACGTAATGATTTGTAATGGCAGACCTTTTTAATTGAAAGTAATGTATGTTTGTGTTTTGTGCACATGTACATCTGATTTTCATTTGAGCTATACAGTGGATTAGATACTTTAGTTTAGATATATAACCGGTTATGCCTGGTTTTATATTTTAAGTTTTACATTTGAATTTTCAGTGTAGTCTACAATCCTTGCTTGAAATCTCCTTTATTTCCAGTACAACCCTCAAAATATCATACTGTACTTGAGTAGATGGGGCTTCCACACATTTCAGTGACAACATGTGGATTGCTTCAGTGAATGGAAGGCAGTGTGTGACTTATGGTGATCTGAACCAAGACAAACGTGTTATATCAACCATTATATAACCATCGGCACTGATAAAAGCTGTCAGTTTCTATACATACCTGTATCACAGGGACTGCACTTCCATGCCCGTCTCAGCCTCTGACCGATGACAGCTGATGTTAAAGTCAATGATCTTGACTTCAGAGGCTGCTCAAAGCAGTTTGCCACCATGATGTTGTCTAGGTTTTTTATCAGTGTGGATGACACCTTTATCTTTAAAGATTGTGTAAAGCAAATACAGAGATTTACTTGGAAATACTTTATATATATGTTAGAAATCCATTCCTGTATTTCATCATTTCTCTGTTAAGTTTCTCTGTTTTGGGAGGGCCAGAAACTAAGGACTAGATACGTAGTTGGTCCGCCAATTTGCTTACCCCTCCCCGTAACACCACAAGGATATAAAGCGTAGTTCAAATCAGCTCAGTATTTATCCTGCTCCAATGCAAGTTATTAGCCTACTAAATTGACTGTCCTTCAACAGCGTACAGTTCCATAGCTAAATCACCTACTGTCCTTTAACAGCACACAGTCTGATAGTTGTGTTTTGATTGTAGAAATAAGCACACAATGTGGTTGAGAGTCAGTGTGCATTTGTTATTTGAAAGCTACTGGTTTAGTAGCCTAACCTACGTGCTAACACCCGGCTGCCAAATCCAGTCGGCATTCTCGTGTTCAAATCAGCATCCAAATAATCCAACTGTCTTTATGTAGTCCAACCCTCTTTCCAAACGAAAATATAAACCACATATCCAAACGAAAACATCAAATCCAACAAGCTGTAGGCTATCTTAACTTGACAAGAACATCATATCAGCAGGCGTCTTGCCAAAAAGTGATCTGCTAAAAAGTGGTTTGTTAAAAACTGATGTCTGCCCACAAGAGCACACACAGCCTTTTATATTATCACCAATCTATTCCTTTTTAACATGTTGCATGGGTGCATAGAACTATATAATGGGTGTGGTTACAGCGCTTTCTGCTGACACACTCCCAGCGCTTGAGAACAGATAATGATGGTTATATTTTCACACTTTTGAAACGTAATTTTATATACTTGCTGACTTGCAACTGTGACTGCCCTGCCTGGTTTTAGCAGGCCTCTGGTCCTGATTTGCTGGGTAGGCCCTAATCAGGCAAATTAAGTACACCTGGGCTTATCAATTATATAGGTGTGTGCAGCACACTCTCAGTGTGACTCTCCTGGCACCACACATTCTGTTTGTTGTTGGGTTGTTTCTTAGTTTGGTGTGTTTCTTAGTTTAGTTAGCATGCAACACGCATCACATATATTCAGTACAGACACCTACAGACATTCACACCTCATTCTATGTTATTCTGTTTGTTAGTTAAGTGTTTGG
>JAODUK010031438.1:1353-22788 GCA_027564635.1 Typhlichthys eigenmanni
CCCCCCCCCACGGGGGTGCGAAAACAGCTTGTAACGTTCTTAAGCAGAGCTTGTTTTCCCTTTGCCGCGGACTACAATCGCCTTCTATGGAATGTGAATGTAGAACTACAGCCTCCTCTCAAGCTGCCCATCAACATGTAGCTGGCTGATGCTCCGCCCTATAGGTTCAAAATCAAGCCGCAGCAACACCGGGAGTTAACCTTAATCCACTTATCTCATTGATTCATCCGGCTCCAGTCCCCCTGTCCCTCAGACTCTCTCTCTCCCAGGCCTGGAGATCATATCTTTATCTTCGGCCCCTGCCCATCCATCCCACCCTCCCCCACCTCCCCAGAAATGTTCGGTGTGGCCTCGGTAATTTGCAGCACCATGGGTCTAACTGCAGAGTCACGCTGGGGTTGTGGTAGGGCTCTAGCCTCTCAATTAGACCCTCCCTTACCACTCAGACCCACAGGGTCTCACAATGACACATTGATAATTGAATAGTTAATTCACTTTAATCAGCATTGCACAAGCTCCCTCTGCGCTAGTGGTGTGTGTGTGTGTTGTGCATGTGAGAGAGAGAGTCTCCTGTATACTATTTCCCAGTCCCCTAAACCAACATGGTGTCAACGGGAGAGTCATTCTCTAAGGAACATTTGGTGGTGATAGCAGGTGTGTGTGTGTGTGTGTGTGTGTGTGTGTGTCTGGCTGTAATGACCTGTGCAGTGCCTGGAAACAGGGTGTGTCACAGCATCGTGATTAACGGTTCGGGCAGACATACCGCTGCCAAAGCCCTGTCAAAAGCCCTGCACAGACACACACACACACTAATACACTTAATAACAATGCACATCTATAGATGCACATACTGTATTGTGCAGCCTTGGCTGCTACAAGGCTTGATAGTGTCAGGATAACAGGTTAATTCACTCAATGGTGATGTATTTAACCCAGTGGGGCAGGGTCTGACTCTAGGCAGCCGTGACGTGTGGCGACGGGCGGTACTGCAGCCTATAGGACCAACAGTCAGGGTAACAGGTTCATTCACTCAACGGAGATGTATTTAACCCAACACAAAACAACTGTTTGCTTTTCCCATCTGCAGAAGTAGGCTCCTTCTTCCCCTCCCTTGATTGCTTGCTTGATTGATTGATCGCTTCCACCTGTCGCTCCAGCAAGGATGCAGGCATCTGGCCATGACATATCTTCCACCCCACACTGCCCCTAGTGGTGGGTACACACAAGTACACAGTTTAACATGAAAACCCAGCTGCCTCCGACAATGGAATGTAAAATATACACACTCACTCATATACAAACATGCATTTCCATACAGTGTGTGTATATGTATACACACACACACACACACACACACACACACCACATAAGCATCCATTTTCATATACAGTATGCACACGCACAAACAGCCCAGTGTCTCACTGCTTAGCTCACATCTAAAGTGTATAAATTGGTGCTGAGGCCTCAATTCATGTGTCGGCACAGGCAGCGGTATGTGTGTGCTGAGAACAAGAGGATTGTGGGTACGTGGACACGTGTGTGTGTGCGTGTGTGCAGCATTGGGTGACAGTGGCAGTAAGAGACGTGTGCGCATGTTGCAGATGGACGCTATAGATCCTGTGTGTGAGACATGAGAACACGGCAGCCTGATTCTGTTCCTTTCTGGTGTGTGTGTGTGTGTGTGTGTGTGTGCGTGCACATGTCTGTGCAAAAGCAGGTGAGCGATGAGCACTGCAGTGGAATGGTGCAGGATCTTGTGTTTAGAAATCAGAGGGAGACCCCAGCAACTCCCCTGCCCCCTATAAACCAAGCCCACCGTCCACCCCTTCAACGCACCGCCAACAGATAGAAAGAGGGCGATGGGAGGAGAACCGTCACATGCTTTTAACTGAGCCTCATAAATCAAAAACAACAGCATGGCAGGATTATGTTTTAAAGTAAAAAAAAAAAAAAAAAAGTCTGTGTGTGCATGTGTGTTTGTGTTTGCGTGTGCGCATGTATGTATGTGTCTATGCGTTTGCCTGTGTGTATGTGCGTGTGTGTACAGTATGTGTTTATACAGCGACTTGCATGTGTTTGCTTATGCGGCCGCGCGCGCGCGTGCGTGTGTGTGTGCGTGCACGCGTCTTTAATGCGGTGCAGCCTGGGACAGGTGGCGAAGCACTGACGTTGTTCACTTGTTTGGTGGAGAAAAGTACACAACGCTGCCTCATCGCCACGACGCCAGCAGCACAGCAGCTTGAAAAGCCTCGTCTGAGAAGAAAAGAGAGGGAGAGCGAGAGCGAGAGAGAGAGAGAGAGAGAGAGAGAGACTGAGAGACTGTGATCGTGTAGAAGAAACAAGATATGAAGTTTTCAGAAATGTAGGACAGCGTATACAGGAAGACAGAGGCAGGGATTACAGACTGGTTTTGGAGCATCGGGGTATGTTGTGTGGGATACTCGTTGATAGAAGAAGATAATTGATTGCAAATAAGACAACGTTGAAAGCGGAGGGAGGGAATGAGAGCCCATCATAGATCTTGGCTCACGGGTGGTGATCAATTATTAACGCCATGCAGATTAGGAGCCGAGCCAAGGAAACGATGCAATGATGGTTGTCCATGTCTTCCCCCAGATACAGTGCCTTCCTCTGGGAGCAACTGAGAACACAAGACAGACAGAGAGCAATGAGCAGTGTTTGGGGGAACCTGTTATGTTTGTTTATTCCGCTGAAAGGGATGAGAATTGTAACCAGGCTGACATCGATGGCTGAAGGACAGACAAAAAAACGGATGTTCCATGTGCTGATTGCAAATGTTTTTAAAAAAGCACTTTCCCGATAAGAGTTGCCATATTTTTCTAAATTTCTAAAAATTTGCACTGTAACCAAGTTCTGATTTTCAAAATTACAGATTAATAGTGATAACCTTTTTGTGGGAAATTCTGGCGCAGAGAAAATAAAGTGCTTAACATACAGCATATATACCAGAATGACCAGATGTAATAACTCTTCTCTGCCTCGTCTTCAAAACTACAGTAAAGCAATTTCTAGAATCACAGAGGAAAAAGCAGAGGACAAAATAAATGTAATGTAAGGTCTGAAGAAAATGGAACATGTAGCTGCATCTTGCATCTCCTGACCCAAGTTATTATTGCTACTATCATTATCATGTAACAGTTGTCATATATATATATATATATATATATATAATAAATGATTGCAGTTTGCGGTGAGAATAATTATTCTGTGAATACATGTACAGAGTGCAAGGTGTGTAATGATATGAAATTAATTTGTCTAATGATATGATGATGGCTTGCATTGACACTAAAGCTGGAGTGTATCTTTTTAGAATTATTCTATGTAGTAATAACGTCCAAATCATTTGTATTAAAATGATGCGACAAAGGGTAGAAGTCTAATGGAAATATCCTCTTCAAACCCACTGCAATATGGCTAGTTATCCCTGAGCAAGCTAAAACCAGTATGTGTTATCCAGAATCACGAGTACTTTCTAAAGTCAAGAGGAGAACAAGCGCAAAAATAAATGAATTAATGAATAAATGAATTAATTATTAAACAGAAAATAACAACAGCAACGTACTTAGCCCTCCCTCAAAGTTCAGAAATGGACAGAGGACGTGAACCACTGACCTTTGCGTGGGAGTACAGCTTTCACCTGAGGGCACTGAAAAACCGCCACTGTCGTCAAGGGAAACGGTGATGACGAGGCAGTTTGTATGCATCAGGGGAAAGACTGGGACAGAGGAAGGGTGAAAGAGGTAAAGCGAGAGAGGGGGGGTGGCTTAAGGGGAAGGAGTGCTTGGCCTCCAATTGGACGGTTAATCGCTGCATCAGGCAAACAACTGGGACGCCCTTGAGTTAGCACAATTAACCTATAGGGCCATTGTTACTATACATAGCTTGCTATAGGCTGTGACCAAGTAGCATAAAAGTGCCATTTCTGCATGTTACAGTAAAAATTCCGGAAATAATAAATCATTCACTGTTACTTCAGGATGTGTTGACCATATAAGGACACCAGCACAAGATGCACCGAGCACAAAAGCCACTTAGTAACCTCTGTAGGGTGTCGGACACTATCCTTGCATTAGCATGCTATGCCAGAGGGCTAAGCAAAGGGTAACCAAATGTACTCACCGTACCTTCACCCCCAACCTCAGCATTCAGCCAGCTGGCTGTCGAGAATGCCAACATGGAGCGATTTTCAGGGAGACCTGGAATGTTGTTTCACCGAGGGAATATACCCCGGTACTTCATCACCTTTTCAGGACACCTCACCCAGTTTGAGAGGGCCTTTTTTTAGGGGCCTCTCGGAGGCCAAATGCATAATGCATGACATTGTGAAAGGTGCGTGGTGCGGAATGGAAAAGTTCTGGGTGTGGTGAAAGTGGAAGACACTGTGGGTAGAAGAAATATGTTTTCCTAGCCCTGAGGAACCCTTGTGGCTGGAGAGGAGGGAACACGGATTTGCATTTAACGGAGAGCCGTGTGAAAGAGACCAGCAAGGAGACAATTAAGAGAGGTCAGTCTGAGGGAAGAGTGTGGTGTGGATGCTTTCAGGTGAATTGATATAACTTACCCCATGTGTGCACGTACCACCCCAGTCAGTATGGGGGTTTCCTTCTCACCAGGAATAAGAGATATTTAAAAATGAAAAGCATCACAGCTTTACACCCTCCCACACCACCACCGCCATTTACCCCCACTCGCCTAAACATTTTTGTGCAAAACTATAACAGAGTTGAAGGATTATAAACATAGTTTGTTTTATGACAACAACAAAAAAATGCTTAGTTTCCAAAGTAGTTTTAGCAAACACATTAAATTGCACTGACTTTGCATTCTAGCACAGGAAGAACATCAGCTGCTGTTGTTTGCGGTGTTTACATTATCATAGATGTCGCTGTTTGTTGTTCAACACTGTGAGCGAGAGACCCTGCCAAGGAATAACCGTTTAGCACTTCAGTCACTGTACATTATAGTATGTTCCATTGTGTTATGTCACTATGGATTTAACTGATGAAGAACAGTACAGTATCGTCAGTGCTAGTGCAATAGCTCCATATATTGGTGAAGCGTTTAATAACAGACGGCCTATATGGCTGCATCTCTCTCTCTCTCTCTCTCTCTCTCTCTCTCTCTCTCTCTCTCTCTCTCTCTCTCTCCCTCCCTTTTTCCTTGTCTCTTCCCATCCAAGCAGGCGTCCCGCCTGTCACCATCTGTGGCAGCAAAGTGCCCAGAATTCATTAGTGGCGAGCAGCGAGCGCAAGCAGGAGCGGAACCCTCTGGAGAAGGGCACAGAGGAGGTGAAAGAGATGGAGGGGGTGACAAGAAAGAGGGAGGAGAGAGCAGGGAGGGCACAGCATAGGGAAAATATAAGGTGTTGTTAAGGATTTCATTAAAGCTTGAAAAACCAAAGGCGGAATCTAAGAGAAGAAAAATGTGTATGATGTAGGTACAGTAGATACTATATGTATAGACACAATAGACACCAGACAGACAGACAGACAGACAGACAGACAGACAGGCAGGCAGGCAGACAGACAGACAGACAGACAGACAGACAGACAGGCAGGCAGATAGACATACGGAAATAGTGCTGAGGGAGAGAGATGAGGCGGAGCGGAAGAGGAAAACCAGGAGGAATGGAGTGAAGCCGATGGAGAAATGAGGCAGAGAGGATGTGACAACGGGGAAGCGGGTGTTGGGGCAGAGGAGGACCATGATGAGGAGGAGGAGGAGGTGCTGGACTCTAGCTGAGATGTTCTCTGCGCCTGTCACAGTCTGACTAAAGATATGGGCTTGTGTGACGCGTCCACACCAAACCTCCAACAAAGACCTGCCTGCACCGGTCTTTATCTAGGGGGCTGTGACTCTCTCTCTTTCTCTCTCTAGCTCTCTCCCTCTCTCTCCTTCTCCTTCTCTCTCTCTCTCTCTCTCTCTCTGTCTCATTATTTTCTGCACCTCTCCTATATCCATTACCCACCCCGGGTTCTCCCATATTCTCAGTCTATAAATGACTTCAGGACACCTCTGCTGTATTCCGAGGCAGGCGTGCGCCTGGGTAGTGGGTGTATCAGGGTCACATGCGACAAGGGAACATCAGCAGACCCGGACCGAGATCCCGAGCCGTGTGCAGTCCTCTCCGCCTGGCCGCACCTTGTCAGTATGGCTTCGGCTCTTCTCCGACGCCATTTCTCCCTTTCTGCTCCACTTGCCCATCCCTTTTGTTTTCCACTCTGTCACCCTCTCCTCCCTGATGCTACCTCCACCACCTCCTCCACCTGTTTCCGTGGCAAAGACCACGGTATGTGCGCGCGCACAGCAGCGTCGCTGAGTCATCATGTGGCTCGGTGGGAATTATATTTGGAGACGAGCTGAGCAATAGGTTTGAAGAAGGAGGCCATGAGCAGTGGCACTGCAGAGGAAGGATGACGGAGAGAGGGAAGGGAACGCCACGTAGGAGGGGGGACATTATATCGGAGTGTGGCGTGAATGTATTGAGAACTCAAGACGATTAGGTTTAATGAGACACACTTTTGTGCGGTCCATTGTACAGTATGCTTGGCTTCTGGATGAAGACTCACACTGGTATGTGTGTGTGTGTCTGCGTGTGTGCGTCTGCATGTGTGTGTGCTTGTGTGTGTACGTGTGCGTGCTTGTGCGTGTGCGTGCGTGCGTCTACAGTGCATGTGTGTGTGCTTGTGTTTGTGTGTGTGTGCGTGGGTGTGTGTGTGCATGCGTGTGTGTGCGTGCGTCTACAGTGCATGTGTGTTTGCTTGTGTGTGTGCGTTCTTGTGCGTGTGCGTGTGTGCATGCGTGTGCGTGCGTGCGTGCGTCTACAGTGCATGTGTGTGTGAGTGTGCACAAGCGCCCAAGACAAAAAGACAGACAGACAAACAGAAATAAATAAAACAAAGAAAAAGATCGGAGGGGAGAAGAGTTATCAAAACTCACTTATATTCCTTCTGTGGTTTTGTGCATTTATATATAAGTATTTGGAATGAGAGAAAGTCTGCACAACAACAACAACAACAATAACAACAAGAAGCATAACACTGGCCTTGGGGATTGTACATGAGACTATAGAGTAGAGAGAGAGTTCAGGAAAGGTCGTAGATGTTTCATTTGTTGTTTTTCTTATTCTCTCGTCACCTGTGTATTTGCCTTCATCTGCTGTACTTCATTTGCCCTCCTGCTTTATACTATTATACTTTATATTACTGTTTCACTCAGGGATGTAACACGTGTCTTGCAAATGGTGTTATTGTATTCCATTGGTGAGGGTCATTTGGATATGAACAATGTGCCCTTAGTAAAGTCACTGTAGCAGTAGAGGCCCTACTTTATGTACTGTATACACTAATGCGTTTGGTTGACATTTTTATTAATTCTTAAGGACAGGATCCATAAAAATAACCTTCCCAATTCCTCCATTGGGTACAATATCAGGTTAAGTTACTGTATGTGTCTCTTTTTATTGCGCTATATCATCTAACAAAGGTTTATAAAGCTTTGTACAGCTTGAAAGGAGCAGCCCTATCTTAGCAGGTCAATGCAATATGTTTTTTATGAAATGAATGAACATACAGTGAAAATCATTGGCAGAACCTTATCTCACACTGGTTGGCAATAGTGCACCAGTTGCGCATGTTGTATTATTCATGATTCCTGTACAGTATCACAAGTTTGTCTTGTGTAATGCTACATTATTGGCAATAACTGTACTAATACATACAATATACATAGAGAATTGTCACATTTTATGGTTATGCTGTGATAGTTTGCAATTCCGTGTTAATGTGGGTGTATTGTGTGCTCTCATGCTTGTGTGTGGGTGTGTGTTTGGATTGCTATAGTGGCACAGTAGTAAAACTTGCATCTCATTCTCCAATTCACACAAAGTGGGAGGCCAGAAATCATTTTCAGTGCCACGAATGACAGAGCATTAATACAGATGCTCCAAGGAAATTGCCTTTCAATAATTCCAGGCAACATCAAAATATGTTTATGTTTTTAACAGTGTTTTTAACAGGGAAAGTTAAATGTGAGTTATCCAGCATAATCACAAATCAGTGACATTTCAAGAGAAAGCTAATAAAGATTAGCTAATGGCATTCTATTTAATTGAAATGCATAGCTTTTTTGTCATTCTATTATCAACCAGAGAAAGTAATACATAGGCTATGTGAAAGGCAATTGGTATTTAAGTAAGTACCACAGCCAGACACATTAATTAACCTTAACATGAAAGGAGAGAGAGGGATGCCGTGTATGCTCCACTTTCATGCACTCTCTGTTCTGGAGTCACACAGGTGTTTTTTCTTTACCTGTCACACACAAGGTCTCCTTCTTGCTCTGCTCCACTGCGAAGATTAAATGGGCTCTCTATCGATTGCTTCTGTCTGATGTGCCATCCTCTCTGAAGAAACACCAACAATGTGTCATCGCCAAGTCCATAACAAGGGATTGGTAGGCGGGGCGAGAGGGTTGGGCCTTGGGAGAGGGGAACATTTATAACTTACCCGGGCCTTTTGGCTCGGACGAACACAGCATGAGGCGGTCATGTGAGAACGGCCATTTTGCTGTCAAGGGTTAGGGCTTTAGCGCAGTTAAGCAGAAGAATAGTTACATGGCCAAAGCAAGCAGGGCTGTCACCCGGCTTCCATCTGGTGTACGTAGAGAGGGAGGAACAGGAAGAGAGAGAAGCCTCGGGATGCAGGCGTCCTCCCTTTTTGTTGAGTTAGCCGAAGAACTCATAACTTTGCTTGAAAGTCAAATCAATGGCAACCACACAAATGTAAAAGCTGCGCTGCTTTCACAGTACGAGGGTCTCGGCCCGCACACCTTCTGTGGGAGTTGAGCGTCTGCCACGGGCTCTCCTGCTTCTGTTAGCCAAACATCACGAAGCGCTGTGGCTAGGTCTGGCAGAAGCTAGCGGTGCGACGTGACCAGCGAACGCTGCCGTGATTCAGAATGCAAATGAGCTGTAAGGAGAGCCGTGGGCACAGCTAGCTGAAATTAGAAAGCACAAACAGACGGAAAGTCTGTCCAAACAAACACACACAGATGCACACGCACACAGCAGGCAAACACAAACACAAACACACACACACACGCACATGAAAAAGAAAGTAAGTATAGCTACTCTCCTTCACAGACACTGAAAAGCAAACAAGCGTTGCGACGTCGGAGCCGCTCGCTAGCATCTTAGCTTAATGCACCATGCTTCCCTCTTTCTCTTTTCTCACCTCCACACTTGCTCCTTGCCACATCCCACAGGAGCTCCTTTTTAAGCAGGTGTTAGCTGATTTCTGTTTCCCCCGAGGTGATTCGGTTTTGTTCTTTAGCAGCAAGCGCCAGCGCCGTGAATTATCCTGACAGCAGCGTACTCCTGGGTTTTGGCTCTTCCCCTCCCCCCACGAGCCTGCTCTTTTCTTCTCTCTCCTCGCACCTTGCATCTGCCTTGCCCAGCCCAACCCGTCTTCTCTTTGAATCCTGGCTCCCTTGACCCCCTGCTGGTGTGCCGGTTCAATACCTACCGCACCGCCTGACTCTGTTGCCTGCTGGTCCTGAACAACACTTCAGCCCCCACATATATACACACATGCACTTGCACACGCAAGAGTACACGCATGTACACACACACACATGCTGTAACCAGCGCGCGCACGCACACACACACACGCTGTAACAAGAGCGCACACGGCCCAGCATGTGCGCACACCCCGTGGTGGGCGTACAAACGCGCACATGCTCGGATACGTGCACTTAAAGCTACTAGACTGCAGCAATAGACACCGTTTGCATTCATTGGGATTCAAGTGAGCGATTTGAAAATGCTTCTTCGCCACTGCAGACAAAATATTCTCGCCTCATGTTTGTTTGAAAATGCAAAGACAAAGAAAAATGTCATAATGACTTATTTTGGATGACGTATTACGATGGCAGTTTCAGACAGCAGCTAATTGCCCTCTATTCAGTCATCACAATTAACTGGTCTTATTACGCTGTTTGAGTCTATTACATGTTTTGCATATTTCTCTGGAAATATGTCATTATCAGAAGGAAAAGGGATTGTAAGGGGAACATTATTAATAAGTCAACTCAGAAGCAAAGTGCTAAAGACTTATGCATGCACAAAATCTAAACAAAAGCTAAGGACCATCTTTTGTTCGGCTGCCACTTGACTCTTTGCTCAAAACCTTTGTTTAAAATGAATTGTCAGCACTTTGACGATTGTCTTAGATGTAAATTCCACTATTTCTGATCTTTAAATGTGTCCACTTCAGCAATAGTGCTATTATGTTTTAATCTGTTTTTCTCATTGGCCCACCTTTCCTTTTCAGAGGAATCTATAATTTAACATTTCCACTTGCTACAGTAAACTGTATATACAGTATATCACATTCTACTGTAAATTACTTTTCATTATGTTCACAAGCATTTCCAAAGTACAGTATACATGTTCTCATGAATTAATCATGTTATCTCATGAATAACTTCATTATCATTATTGTCAGCAGGTCGTTTCACTAGCATTCCCTGTAAACTGACCCCAAATCAGCTGACACGGCCTAATTCTATTTGATTCCACTTTACAGCCAATGGCACCATGAAAAACAACAGCTCCCCAAGCCGTTAGGCGCCTTGGTCTCCTGTCAGCATATAGGGCTTGGTAATTGTTGTTTATATTGTAGCATCTTAGAGGCTCAAGTGTAAACTACAGCATAAACCCTGACACTGTACTAGAAGTTAAATCATGATGTTTGAGGTATTGTATTTGTTCAATGCTTCAGCTGTTACACTTTGCAGTGTTCACTGGCACCTTGTATTTAATGCTTTCATTTTTTGTTCTTTTTTGATTCTAGTCAACGCTTTGCTATTGTTCAGATGAACAGGGATTATTTATATGCATATTATATAGAGCTACCCTTTAGACCAGGGGTATTCAGCATGAGTCAGAGCCCCCAAGGGGTTACAGGATAATTAATGAGGGTTGCAAGGCCATATAAAATGTATTTTAAAATATTGCAAAGAATAATGTTTAAATAACATGCATACATTTTGCACTAATGTCCACAGATATGTATTATCAACAAAAGGATTAAGTATCTAGTATAGACTGTGTAAATAGAGTATACTGTAGAGTATATATCTACTGTACCTTGGGAAGTCACAACCTATGAAATTCAGGGGTTTAAGTTGTTGTGACTCACAGTATCTATAAATTATAGTAAACGTATCTGGGGTTTAGAAGGCTGTCTGTTAAACCCCATGCACACTGTTATGACAGGGAGAAAAAGCATTTTGTATTCCAGCAATATAAACAGTTGCACAATATATTTTAAAACACAACTGGGAGTTCACATCTCAAATACAGTAACCTAGATATATTCCATGCCAAATTCCCCATGCTGTTGTTGTATTACATACAGGCATCCTTTACCAGTCAGCTTGTGATGCAATAAACTGTTACGGTCAAAGGATGTTTGTAGCACAGGTAGCTTTCGTCGGGTATTTTAAGCAAGTGTTTAAAAGGAACAGCGGCAGTTGCCCACAAATCTGTCAAATTACCTGTGCACTGGGTGTATTTAAGGTAGTCTACAGGGCCTTATGGCGCGCATGTACGCTAACTGGGAAGGGAAGTAACAGTTTAACTATTGTATCGATTTCAAGAGCGCTAAGGGGTTCGGGCTGCAGTTCAAGGAAGGTTGGTATGGCATCCCTGGCGTTAGCCTGCTAGCCTTTTTCCCCCATGGCCACGCTTGATTCAAAGGTAAAGATCTGTGGCTACCCACTGAAGTTGTACAACTAGTGCATTGAGTTCTGTATGGCTGTGTGCACTCTGCAGTGTTCCATTGATCAATATGTGAGGAGGGATTATAAGTGTGAGGCAGCGTGAGAGGGAGGGAGATAGTGGAAGGGAGGGGAAGAGGGAGGCGGCGATGGTGACGAGGCATGGAGGAGAATTGTGGATGCAGCATGCACTATAAAGTGGGCCAGATGTCAACTCTCTTGCAGGGCCATGCATTTTATAGCTGGACACTAAAGGACGATGCGCTGGGTGTTCTATACAGAGAGGAATGCACTGATGGTGTTGACCTCCTTTTAATACCGGGGGCAGCAGAAATATGTTGTTTTCATGTTGGTACAATGCACAAACAGCCGAATTATACTGCTTTGCCCTCTCTACTGTAGAATATACCCAATCAATGATATTGGAGCCAGCAGCCAAGCTATAATTCCCATAGAGAATCAGTGTTAGCGCTTCAAACATCAAAAATAATATCGGACGTCACGTTACTGTACGTTCCAGCAAAGATCCTCAACAAAGGGAAAACAACTTTGGACTAGGGTTGGTGGGTGGAGGGGGATGACATCACCACACAGATTCAAAACAATTATTTCACCATGACTTCTGTGACATCTCTAGATTTCCTGTCAAGGAAATCCTGCAAGAATCCATTTGGCTGCACTGGCCATTGTGAATCGCAGGCCGCCTGTATATCAATCTTCTTGTGCTGTTGGAGCGAGCCGTCCAGGTGGTTCCCACACACACAAACACACACGCGCGCACATGCACGCACATGCACACACTCTCTCTCTGTCCCTGACAGGTGAAGCAAATAGTTTTAGGGGTGGAGGCAGCTCGAAGGGGGGTGAGGGATTTCATCGATGGAGAGGCTGGAGAGGAGGGAGATGAGACCAAACAGAAGGAGAGGGCTTTGGGGAGGTGGACGAGGTGTTTTTCATAATTTCTTATTTGATTTGATTTTTTTTCTTTTTTTGCCAGGCCGTCCAGAGTTAATGGGATCAAACGGGGGGAGACAAAGGGATCTACGTGTCGGTTAGCATTTAATCTCCTTCTCCCAGCATCTGATAATCCTCGGGCTGCCTCGCCTCAGCATCACCATAGCGGAGGGAAGCGCCTCTGTAAATATTTAATTGGCTGCAGCATGCCAATGTTAATGATGTGGGCGTGTCTGTCTCCACCTCTGTTTTGCTCCTTGCCCCGCCGTCATTGTAGTGCGCCCTCTATTGACTCCTGCGTTTAGCCTGGCTCCTGCTGCACTAACAGTGCCTCTTCTTCTGCTAGTAGTACTAGTAGTAGTAGTAGTAGTGCCCTGCGTGACTCCCACTAGTCCCGTAACCTCCGCACCCAATGCAATTGTTATGACTGCCAGTACAATCTCGACTCGTGCTAATGCTACCGCATATTGGATTCCCATATTCTCCCATATTTCTATACGTTGCCGCAGCGTTCTTCTTCAGAATGACTTTCTGTTGGCGGACAATGCATCAGTTCACCCTGGCTGCCCCCCCAACTTTGTATCCCTCTGTGCCATACTCCACCCACTTTTCAATTTCACCGTCGCGGCCACCTCAGTTAAAATGAATTATTGTTGTGGGTTTCATTATATCCTCCTGTTATCAGCCCTTACGCCACTCAAGCTTTTAGAGGTATCTTTCTCCCCGCTCTATATTAGTTTGATCATCAAGGGCAATGCAAAATAGACATACTACCCAGTACAAAGCAAGGACTCCACACAAGTGCCACAGCTCAGCAGCTCAATAGAGCTGTGCTTATAAGTGTCTGCCAGTAGCAATGCAATTACAAACAGGCGCATGTAAAAGTCAAGAGAATACAAATCACGTAATAGATGCCTCATGAATGCTGCGGAGACAGCCTTGCACACATTTATTTATTTTTCTTTTTTGACAAAAGACACAAAGGAGCACATACAACAAGAAATATACATTTTTTGAAGAAGATAGAATTACAGATGATGTGTTTGTTCACAGATGAGAAGAGAGAATACCTGCTTTTGCCTGCAGTGGCACAGCATTACTGATAGAGAGTGACAGGTAGCCAGCAGTGTTAAGGGAATGAGCTGTAATCGCTTGTTATGTTTGTATGTTTAATCCCTTGAGCCCTTACACACAGAATAGGTGCAGTTCTTTACACTGGCGGGCATGCCTGCAAATCAGGACGCGAGGGCCGATCCTTAATACTGTTGAGGTAGTGCTACAATGAGAGACATTTCATTTGTATGTTTGTAAGCGTTTGTGTGTGTGTGTGTGCGTGAATAGCCGTTGGTGGGTTCTGCCAGAAGAACAGGTCACAGCAAGGACAAGAGATAGCCTGGACCTATAGGCTATATCTGTTGTAGACAGCGGTGGGCTGGGAAATTCAATATGCAGCCAGCCATATTAACAGCACCCCCCGCCCCCCCCCCCTTCCCCAACACCCCAAAGCAACCCTAGGCTCACAAGCACCAGGATTCACCATTACCTGAGAAAAGGGAGACATATACAACACCACCAGCACAATGTGAACCCACAACGGACCCAGACAAAATATACAGTACGCCAGTCTCTACCCAGCCCCGAGGTAATCTGTGGATTGCCTTCGCTGTCTTTCACACGTGCGGCTCACTGCGGTGGCGGCAAACAACGCATGAGGCGAGACATTGAACAGAATTCACAGGTGTCTCGCATCATTTCATTTTCAATGAGAAGATGACCAGGCATGTCTTCCACAGCAGACAGCAGTGCTGTCCCCCTGTGCCTTCACAAGGGACGGCACAAACAGCGTCTTCCAAAGGGAGACAACATGTAGCGCATTAACGACAAATAAATATGGTGACTCATCCCCGACCCTGTTGTTTCCTTTGTTCTATTTTGTGCTCTTTCTATTTGCAGCGCGAGAGGCAGATTACACTGCGTTTGTGCTCTTTGCTGTTTATAGCATGCTGTTGTCGATCATGCCTTTTAAGTGCGGCGTGCGTGCGTCGCCGGGGTGCCCTGCAACCATGGTGATTACATAATCCCAATGTTGATGTATCTTATCAAACAGTGGGGGGGACACATGCTGTCACAGCACCAGGTGTTTCATTTCACGTGCCAGTGGCAGATCTCCCCAGGGACCTTGCGTGGAGGGGTCCGGGTTGTTTCAAGTGACAAGCCCCTGGTTTGGCACCTGTACGTACCTGAGACATGTCACAGAGACTCGCACTTTAGCCTTTGTCTAGAGGCCAACCACCTTCACCCGTGTCAAGGTCAAAGCAGCACTCATTATTCACAGAGCTTTCAGAAAGAGTGACAGAGTTGGAGAGGGTCACACCGTGGTGTGTGTGTGTGTGTGTGTGTGTGTGTGTACGTGCGCATTCATGCATTCATGTGAAGGACAAGTAAGGACTGTGTGTGTGTGTGTGTGTGTGTGAGAGAGAGAGAGAGAGAGAGAGAGAGAGAGAGAGAGAGAGAGAGAGAGAGAGAGAGAGATGCTGTTAAGGAGGTGGTTGTCCTCATCTACAGTAATGGTACATGTAATTATGTACACAAGCACAATTATGAGAATATTTATTGGACATTTAAACACATGCACATCAAAGACATGTATTACACTCCCTGCAATTTCACTCGTGAAATATCACTCCTTTATCATCTATCTCTGTGTCAATAATAGTGTTATTAATGTCACGGATGTGTCACAGTATGTTATTACAGTGGAGTTTGGGGTGGGGATATTTACAAAGCTTCCATTTGTAGAGTACAGTGTCAATAAATGTCATATACCTTAATACATAGATAATAAATAATGCATTTCATTATTTTTTTCTCAATTTCCCTACTAATGCCTTCACCTACAGTAAGGCAGTGGTAGGGAAATATAAAGATGCTTCTTATTCCTTACTTACTGTACTCTACACCTTAATATAGCTTTGTGTCCACTGATGAAATGGTTGAGTGTGTACTGTGTTAATTTGTAGTTTGCGCTCATATTCATATTGTGAAGGCAAGTGTGGCTGAATGTGTTGACCTGGTTATCATGTTGAGTACCGCCCGGGACTTGAGGCAAGGGGATACAGGTTTTCTCGAAAGCGAGGTGTCAATCGGGCTGTGAAAATGGGAATTGAGCGGGGAATAGGGAATAACATCCCGTGGTTTGTACCCATCGCAGCATTGTTTAGAGCATTCAGCTTACACACCCATCACTCATTCAATCAAAATGTGTTTGTGTTTTGTCCCTGTACTCAGGTGATTGAAACTGTGTCTGCAACTGTGTATGTCTCTATGTCACTCATCTCCAACCTCACAGCCCTGAAACTGAATGAACCTAAACAGCTAAAGCCCTGACACAGTCGGAAAGCACTTTGGGACCGAGCAATGCCTCGCGCGGCTGTCCTCTACAGGACACATGGATGCAGACAGCACAGGAGAATACACCATAACTCGCACACAGTGCCTGTAGCATGTCCACCCCTCCCCCGAAGGCTTTCAGGCCAAGTGGGAGAGACAGTAAGTGGATGGAGCCATTTCTTGGATCCCTTCCCAGACGGCACAGCAGCACAATGTGCGGCACAGGGCCTTTAGCTGAAGCGTTGTACGGACACTTTTGTTTGCATATAAACACTATATGCATTTACTGCCATAAACAATAACCACCTCAATGCATTAGACACACGTTGGTGTTCACTTAGGAACACCCAAATGCTCAGTAAGAAAAATAGAAATGCACATGCACACATACGCACGCACACACACACACGCGCATGCATGCACGCACACAATTATGGAATCAGTCCTAATTAGGCTAAATCCAGCATTCATTTCAGGGGAAAATTGTACTTTAGAAGTGCAGTTGTAAATTTTTTCTATGCAGTTTGAAAACCTTTTGATTAGCAATCCATGTGCATTTTAATTCTAAGACCCCTCTCATTAGTCTTTGTAATCAAACCACGATCCACTAGCCTCTGTTAATTTAAAACCCACAGTTTCCAGCTATTGAACACTGTCATTTCAGGTTTGGCTCTATATTCGGCATGCTTAGCGTGTCTTCGATTCCGTGTGCCTTTTTAACAAAGCTCCGGGTGGTTCTTAACTCCTGACTGCACTGGTTTCGTCTCATAAAGTCGCAGTTTATTAAACCTGCAGGCTAGACCACAGCGGAAAACCTATTGAGATATTAAGGTCATCTTATAGACAGGGTTGGAGAGAGAGAGAGAGAGAGAGAGAGGGAGAGAGAGAGAGAGAGAGAGAGAGAGTGGTGTTTTGGAGATATAGAAAGGACACAAGCTGAGCTGCAGACATCACGCAGGACTTTGGCAGGCTTTAGATGGACAGAGCCAGGTGTCTTGCTGTGGACCAACCTGCCTCTGTAGGTAATACAACTGCCAAGATGGAAAAGGTAGAAAGGTCAAGGGTTATCTTGTGTTTGTAGAGCTCAGGTAACTACCGAATACACTATACAAACTTCACGATTTCCAAACTGTATGGCTTTTATGGTTGTTGTGAGTTTTGTGGGTCACACACCTCACAAATGTCAAGTTTGTATTTGTATCTTGGTCTTTCAGGACGTGCACAAGCGCGCACGTGTCTGTGCGTGTGTGTGTGTGTGTGTGTACGCTTGTGTCTGCGTTCTTATGAGTGCATTCTCGTTATTCCCTCGTTTTTTCTTCCTGTAGGCTACGTTCATGCACTTTGCATGTGTGTGTCAGTGTGTATTGGTAGGCAGGACGTGCATCCCCTCTGTTGCCGTCGCTGTCCCTTCATTTCACGCTCCGGCAGCTCCGCGTGAATCCTCTTCCCCTGGCTCATTATCAGAGCTGTTCAATAAGACCCCCTCCCCACCCAGAACACAGGGTTAAACCAAATCATCATTCACATACGGGGGTCAGTGCGGACGTCGCAGATCTTTGTTTTTTAGTTTAGTCATTACCTTCTTTTGATTGAGTATGTGCGCCGTGTAGCAAAGCCCGCACAACCTGGACTTGTGACGTCCCCATGCTACCGAACACATCCACTGGAGGCAGATAATGTGAATCGGGTGTAGGCTACGGTTGCTGTTATTGGAAGCATTTGGCTCACAGCTCCCTCCTCTCATTTTCGTTGGCAGGGTCCAGCGTGCACGGAGCCGAAATCGGCCACCTGCCCGAAAACATTACTGTGTTGGAAGGAGACAGCGTCATTTTGAGGTAACTCTTGATCCTACACCTGCACCTACTAATTACATGAAAAACTTGTTTGTTTTTTTTATGCCACCTGTCATGCCAGTTTAATTGCCAATGCTGTGTAACGTATAACTTCAATTAAATGTCACCTTGCATGGTTGATGTCTCTCCATACAACACTCTCGCCTTGAATGACAGTAACAAAAGTCACCCGATATGTTGAGCACAACACAACATGAAACTAAATAACACCATCAGATAACACACAGCACAACAGATAACAACACAACCTACGCAACAGCACAACACAACACCCTGGCCACACAACAGTAATGATATGCTGGCCAGCATGGTGGGCAGGCCAACCAGCTATCCAAGTGGCTAACTGAGCGATAAAGCAAAAATCACAGCTTGCAGTGTGTCCCCTATGCAAGCAGAAAAACAACTTGTACCCTTCCCCCTAGATTGCCAGTAGCAGACTGTCTTTCAAAAAAACATCAAAGTAATTTATTTTCACAATTTTGAACTTACATGTCAACATATATCCTAACAAATTCCACGTTTCATTTTCCAGATTCTTAAAGTAGAATAGACTTTCCACTCACTGTAGGAAATGTTATGTGTTATTCATTGGCCTGGAGACAGCTCAGTCAATATTAGTTAAAATGAACAAGAGAACAAAACAAAACAAAAAAAGGACCTGGATGCTAATCTATGAGGTCATCAAGATGTGTCGCCTGAAGGCGATGCATTGACTGTGAAGTGGAGACGGCTTTGTAGTCATGGAATCTATTTTAGCTTTTCCCACAGCGCTATTGGGCTAATAGATAAAACTAATCTAAATGAAACTAAAACCACTATGTCTATAAAACCTGGGTGCACTCAGTTTGTTACGACTCTTTGAATTTATCGTAAGTGGAGTAGTTTCGCAGAGAAGCCTTTACTTAAAGTCTGGGACATAGTTTTGGCCAACTGCGTTAAGACCCGCATGAAAGAAAAATGTATTTTGATTGACATGCACAAAAAAATCACTAAATGCCATTTGTTTCTGTGTCAAGCAATGTGCTTAGAACAGTGGTAAAAGATAAACAAGGCTATATCTTAAACAATGCTTAAATCTTAATCTTAAACAATTAATGACTCAGCTGCATAAAACCCCTAAAACATGTCTCCATGTACACATTGTGGTCAGAATTTCAACATACAGGCGTTTCAATACGTTTTGTTAGTGACAACACCCGACTTCTTAATAGTGCTGACATGCTTACAGTACATTATGTGGCGTAGCGGTGGAGAGCAGAAGAGGCTATAAAAGATTGTGGACTGCATAAAGCTCTCTCTCTCGTGTCAGACCACACTATTGTGGTCTGTGGCCAGACATACTACATATTATAATCTATTATTGCTTACCTGCAGTATAGTTTGTCTTATTGATTATGGTTCCGTTTTGATTTATTGAAAGATATTGGCCTTTAATTCATTGCTTTAAATATGTATTTAAGCATAAATGCGTTGATAAACAAGACACAACTGATTTATAAATATGATCTATTTAGATGCAATCTGGTGTCTTTCCCTAAGCCATAACAAAGGCTTGTGTAA
Source organism: Typhlichthys eigenmanni (assembly GCA_027564635.1). Taxonomy (NCBI): domain Eukaryota; kingdom Metazoa; phylum Chordata; class Actinopteri; order Percopsiformes; family Amblyopsidae; genus Typhlichthys; species Typhlichthys eigenmanni. Next base: position 20,916 of record JAODUK010031438.1, read on the forward strand.
TGAAACTATACTGTATACTGTATGCAGTTTGGCTTTGATGCAGGGCATAGAGACAAGGACTGTTTGGTGCTATTTTGTTACTTATTTAAGCCCTTTATATATATATATATATATATATACAGTGTGTATATATATATATATATATATATACATACATACATATTTTTTCTTTGTTTGTAACAGTTTTATAATGAATTATTTAAAGTGAAATAGATGACGCTTGCATTAGAACAAGGATGATTAATTAGGCTAGGGTTTCAACAAATGTTTTCTCCCTGCTTCTACATGACATCTACTGTACAAAATGTGCAAATGGAAGCAATGTGTCTATATCCTGAAGGCTACCTGAAGGCTACCGATCGGTGGAAGTAACACCGAAGGTCAAAGGTCACATGTAGTACCTTGTATGCCATTTGTTAATCGTTCTTTTTTCTAACATGTAGCGTGTAAAGGTTGATAGATGTTACAGATGGGGTCAGCTTGGAAGGAGCTTGACACCTACCTGAACAGTGATATTCATCCAGATCATAAAACAATATGTTTGAATGTGACCTGCCTTCACAGTTAAAGCTGGGCAAGGACATCTAGTGGCCAATCATAGTACATGTGTTTTAACATCGCTTTATTATCCTAGATAACATTTGCATACAAAAAGGCCTGAGCTCACGAGAAGACCTCAAGTGGTGTGATAACAATGAATAGAAATACTTAATTCTACTATTTTGTATTAGTCTTTCTGCTTGCGTGTGGCAAACTAATTTGTCATCTATAGTACATGTTCCGGTAAAGTTGATAGAAAGTATATACAGTCACACATTTGCTTCACCCATGAACATATTTAACTCATTTCAATTCTACTTCGCGAACCTCAGCATGTGCACCTTCATGAAAAGGATTTTATAGTGGAATGAACCAAAAATAGAATGTTTCTGAAACATGTGAATACAAATGTATAAATAAAGTAAATGAATCATTAAAACCATTATAGTTTCCTAAAGAAATCGGTAGGCTATTAGTATGAAAAACCTTTCTTTTTTTAAGCAATATTTTAGAATGGACAAAAGATATGCTAGCTACTGTTCATTGTGATAAGCAATATGCAAAACAGTAGACGTTTCACATGTTGACCCTCCTCCCCCAGGTGTAAGATTGATGAAGAGGTGACCCACAAGGCGTGGCTAAACCGCTCCAACATCTTGTTTGCGGGGAAGGACAAGTGGTCGCTGGACAGGCGCGTGTCGCTGGTCAACAGCAACACCAGCGACTTCTCCATCCAGATAGACAGGGTTCAAGTGGCAGATGAGGGACCCTACACATGCACCTTCCAGGCCAATAACATGCCTCGCATTTATCACGTCTATCTCATCGTCCAAGGTAGGTGGAAAGTGAGGAAAAGTATGTGATATTAATTAATTCTGGTGGTTATTAGTATGCACCTTGTTAAGTGTAAAGTGCATTTGTCTAATTTTAGTCAGCCAATCATGGTCAAGTCAGGTTTGTTTCTTAATCAGTCTCAAAGGGGCTCCACAGATCCACAACCCACGTGAAAACATACGACACCATTACCATACTACTACCATTTAGGAAATAACAATAATTAGGGGTGGGAAAAAATAGAAGTATCATTGGGAAGGAACTACAAACTTCAAACCCTTCCAGGATGCAATAGGTGCAGAACAGGCAACATTATTAGCATTACATGCAGGCAACATTGTTAGCATTACACAACACTTGTTTTCTTTATTTGGTGAATGGTGAGAAAGGTGTTGATATAATTTTAATGACATTGAGACATTTTTTCCTCTCCGGGAACCATCACCTTATCGTGGTGGAGAGGTTTGGGTGCCCCTATGAACCTGAGGGCTGTGTTGTC
>JAODUK010031459.1:0-7500 GCA_027564635.1 Typhlichthys eigenmanni
ATATATATATATATATTTATATATATATATATATATACAATATTGATATTTGTGCTGGTGTCAGGTGCAAGTGTATGGCTGTATTCACTTTATTTCAATTTAACTGAATAACACATGAAAATAATTACATAATAATGCCCTCCTCTCCTAATTTACATGATACATTCATTTGATACGTTTTGGAAATGTGTTCCTTTATCCTCAATCTCAGACCATTAGAACCAGATTCCAACCTGGCCACCTGTTGATGATACTAGGTTGGGCCACCAAGAGCAAAAACAATTGTAATCAGGGCTAATATAATGCCCCATGCCATTCACTGTGTTGTACTGTAGCTTGTGGGCAGGGCGCTCTAGATTTTTCCAGCATTCTCAAAGTTCCTGAGAATCAAAGGTCTACTAGATAATGCTGCACAGAGAATATATAAATGATTTCATCACAAAGCCCATACGGTTCACTTTTTGATGTTTTACAAAAGACAAGGGAAAAGACCAACTCACAGTGCCAGCACAGCTATTGTACTAAAAGGAATTATACAATTTATATGCACAAAACAATTAGAGTTGTGTGCATGTTTGGATTTTGGACACATATCTGCCTGTGTCATTGTCAAAGGAGAGTCATAACAGACAATTGACCTTAAACCAACATACTCTTGTCATATACAATCATAGAATGACTTTTTGGAACATAATATGTAGAAAGAAACTGCTGCCATTGCCCAATTATATTTAGAAATGCTTGTTGAACAGCAGGCCACATTCAGTGCTCTGTAGCTCAGGAGAATGTCCTGCATCATCTAAATAAAGTACTCTGACCACATGGCCTGAAATGCGAGTAAAGGAAACACAAAAGACTATGCAGTGCTCTCACATACCAGCTCACAGGAAATGTCATATTGATAGCAAGATACTTGGAAAAGTGATACCCCAAATGTGTTGTTTTGGGGAAACAGCAAAACTATAGGGTAATTTCATGGAGGAAAACTAGTATCACTTAACACTGCCGCATGTCAAAAAATCAAACCAAACAATAAACAATAAATATATCAATGCAACTCCAGCAACATCCATTAACATCTGGGGACATATTGGATGGAAAAACAGGCATTTTATGGGTAAAGCTCTGTGTGGCTTGTGGCTTCATCTCTGCCAGGGCTAAGAAAAGTAAAATGCTGCAGCCTGAATTCTGTTCATTCGAAAAATGTGTAATTTCCTTTTTCATCTGGCCAATTTCCAGTTTCTCAAGTTTCAGTGTAACGCCCTCCCCTTCAAACCACAGCCTCTACTTGAACATCTCACCAAACAGTAACATAAATGTAATTGGTCTCCTGTGGCTGCCGGGTCTCTAGCGTGCTCCTCCATTGCCAGCGCCACAGCGCCGCTCGGTCTGGCTGCTGTCCAAGGTGCTGATCTGTAAATGACACGTTTGTGAAGGCAGTGTTGCCTGGATGAGTCCTGACTGTCGTTTATTTTATACTTTTCTTCCTGTTCTATAGTCTGTGCTTGTTCAGTCTTGCTTTCCTAGAAGACAACGGTGCAAACAAACACAATACATCGAATATAAAGAAATATAATATGTAATAACATATTGTTATTAACTGAAAATACCTGAATGTTCAAATACATTCTCATTTATCAGGAGTCGAAAAGAAAAGACAATGCTTTATAACAGACAATATACAGCTACTTGTGTTTAGTTTTTGACTGTGGACAGAAAATATTTATAGTATTTACAAGCATGATACCTTTAATGTGTGCTACCTCAACTAGCGTATAGGGCTATTTGTCCTTTAATATAACTGTGTGTGCTTTCTGTGTTACATAATGATTTGCCTTCACAGCGCAATAGGAATTGATAGGCCTAATGCTAAACTGCGCATATAGTGTCTATGACTATTTTATATGCTAATATAATACAACAGGTCTGATGGTGTAATAGGAAAAACACTTAAGACTTCACCTCTTCAATCATTCTCTGCGGATGTTTCACTGATGCTCGCGTCTTTGCTGATGACAGAAATATTTAATGTAGCTTACTGAATGAAGCCTACTTCAATTCCACATTCTAAAGACTTTTGTATAAAAATCACTACTCTCATGAATATGTAGGGTGTGCTTATGACGAGGATGGCTACTTGTCCTTGAGCCGCAGTTTGGCTAGAGGATTTCTCTAGCACGGATTGTTTCCAAATGCGCTCCCTGCGGTTTCACTAACTTCACAATTTACTTCCTGTAATGAAGTTTTTCCATTCCCTCCTCATTAGGCCTCTATGGGAAAAAGATAAATCACGGGTTTGACTTTCGAATTTGTCTTACCACCAAATGTTAAAATACCCAACAGAATACTGTAGGCTACCGTAATATCGTTAAATATAACCCCAAACACATATATAAACATTTAGATTTACACAAATAAGCCAACGGCTTATCTGTGATAGGCCGCCGCCTAATTCTATCAACTGTATTCACCAATCAGAACAGGTTAGCCTATACCTTTTATAGTGGGTATCAGGTTAAAATATCTAACCATCCGTAAAATGTTTTGAGGGGGAGTCCTGAGTGTGTTATTGCTTACGCTATTTTCTTTTAGTAAGACGAAATGTTTTGTTGGTGACAAAAGACATTCATTTATAGGGCGATAGACGGCAGCTAGCTCAACTAAGTGAATTAAAACTGTGCAATGCGCCATTAAACAGCAAATATTCTGAGTCCTTGCGAGTGACAGTGCCTCACGCCTCCTGGGAGCAGAGACGTGTGCAAATTGCTGACAAGGCAGTACACTTGCTGGCTTTGTCTTTTAGACATATTCAAATTCAGAGAAGCCAACTGGATGTGATTCAGCTGAACGTTTATATATTTTAGACACAGTTGTGTAAAATCCAATATTTTATTTCGACCCTGTGATCAAACATTTGTCGTTTTCTTCTTTTTCTTAACTTCCTATTGGAAAGTGGAGCTACAACGCAGGGTAACACTGACGAGACTGTGCGTCTTTTGCGCATTGATGGCTTTGGACGTTTGCGATTAGAGTGTAGGCTATACTTTGAAGATTGCCACAGGTGGGTGCCTATTTTTACGTAGTTGGAGTTCATAGAGACTAGCGCAAATACGATATTAATAGGACAATAACCTTGGTTGGTTGTGGTGTTTTAAGGTTTCTAAAATAAAGTCGCAGACACGTGATACACCACTTTTAAGGAGAACGTAGGCTATGTTTGTTTTGAATAAGATGTAATGGTTGGTTCTAGTTGATTTTAAGGGCTTTTGGTAAATGTTATTGCATTCCAGGCGGTTATTACTGAACCATGAATTCATCCGCGGGTGCAGGAAACTACAGGAGGGGATCTACTACGAGAGTAAAGGTAATCGCCCATGTCCAGATTCAGACCCAACTGTAAGGCAATTAAATTAATCCGTTTAATAACGCTGTATAATTTACATGGGAGGTCCTCGTGCATGAATGGTTGCTTGATGTTTTTGCTTGCTGTTCTTTCTTTCTGTTCTCTTTCATTTGTTGTTCGGTCTGGTCTGACAGTCATTACAGGGATCCTATGTGAATCACGTGCTTTATTGATTTTATTTACATTTTTAGTACCCTACTAGAAGTGCTTTTTTTTGTCCTGTGAGCGATCAGAGACAGTTCTTTTGATAATGCTGTTGGTGTGAGCAAGCATACCTCGGAGAGATTGTTGTGCTGTTGACAACACGCTACAGCAAGTTGAAATCTTCTTCACATCCTGTATACAATTGCACCATCGGCTTACTCTAAAAACACAAATTTCAGAGGAAGGCATAGTGCTTTCTAACCTGATACAATGTAATACTAGTCTTGGCACAAATCACATATAGCCTCTAGAGGGCATACGATCCCAATACATTACAGTAGGTTCAGCACCATACGTTTCAATTGTCAGTTGGCGCTATTTATTATTTACGATGCAGTGTTCCATTGTTTGTTCGATCAAATCTGGTCTTGTTAAAGTCTGTGTATATGTATAACATTATATTTGAAAAGGAAGACTTACTAGTTTTGTACACTCTGATGTTTTCAATAACTTGTTTTATTTAATAATAACCAGATGTAAGCTGCTGTCATAGTTCCATTTTGCTGACATAGTATGCTGCAAAGCTATTTGCAACATATGTCTTGATGAATTTCTGAAACCAGATGCCCTATAGTTTCAGACATGTCTTTTTAAAGTCAGATATAATCTGTGGCCAATTTACATTTTACAAAATAAATCATTAAGTCTGACTATGAGTATCTGAGCACCTCACCCTCCGTCAAGGCTATAATGTGTAATTTTGCTGAGTGCACTGGAGCCACAATGAGCCCTACTACAGAGAAGTCTCCATTTACTCTAGAGTGAGAATAGAGGGAAGAGAATTAACAGCAGCATGGATACCATCTTCTTCATAATCTTTTTTCTCTTCTTGGCTAAGCTATTAGACGTTTTAATCAACTCCCATTCAGTACTAGTCCCCTTTATTAATTAAATACAAATTACATTACAGATGACCCTTCGGCATTAATGGGGATCATGCATTTAACATTCATCAGGGATTTTCAGGGAGTTTTTGTCTTGTTTTGACTTGATATATAGTTTTGAACTTCTCAGTGCAGTAATTTGAGACTGAAAGAGGTTATGACCTTGGGGAAATAGATGGAAAACATCAGACAAAATGAGTTGTCCAGGTTTCTAAGTCTACATTTATCACATCTAAACCCGTGTGACAACTCGGCTCAAGTTCTTTAGAAAATGAAAATATCCATTATTAGGACTTGTTTTTTTCACCGTCAGTCAGGCACTGTAACTTGGTAATTTCCTTGTCAAAAGCACTTGAAATCCTTACACTTTGTGTGGTGTGCACTTTATATTAACACTGTATTTTATGTTGTATAAAAGCAATTAAAATTGCTTTTCATTATCATGGTAAGATTCATAATATTAGACACTTTGAATTCATTGCAATGTATTAACACCAGAGTGCAGGCTATATCAATCATTGCATCTTATCAAGTATGCCCCATTGGATTGATGCACTTGAAGTTTTTATTGAACTCATTGAGTCTGCTTAATTAACCATTGTTAATTCATTTACAGCTATGCTTATAAGCTATTCTTATTTGGTATTTGTATATGTCCATATTCCTCTTGAATCCATAACTTTTAGAGATAATTTTCATAGTGTGGAAAGCTTATTAAAGGCATCTATTTGATATGCTAATCAGCTCTATGGATAACATTTGTTCAAATAACTGCAGAGAATTAAAAACTTGTTGCTACAGTTTGGCATTGTTGACTTGCTACTGCTTTCACTTGTGGCTTAGACCTGTGGATGTTCTACCTCATCATTTGCATCTTCCAAGATGCTAGGAGCAATGTTACTCTTGCAGTGGCAGTATGCCATCTTTTACTGAATATTTATGACTTACAGTATTATGCCCTGAGTGGTAAAGCTTGCCCATAATTGTAAATTATCCTGCAGTGTGACAATGGTAATTGATCACAAGGTCATCTTACAGTGAGCCGGTATCACAACCTTTCCAAAATGGATGCCAAAAATACATCTGCACCCTGAGCTGAATATTGAGATTCCCAGGAGTGGAACTTTACAGACACAGTTCCATTGAAACTATTGTATGCAGCCAGGATGTGCATGGATGAAATGAAAGGCATTTCAGCCATATGCATCCTGGCTGCATTCAAAAGCTTTCTGTATTTATTTAGCAGTTTGTCTGTGTTTCTGCATTCACCTGACTTAAACATTTGTCTTGCGTCCTCATAGCTTCTATTAGCAATTATAAAATGACTTTCATTTTAATAACATGCACATGCACACACAGTGCACATTTTGATATAATCTGTTTACTTTATGCAGTGGCCATATAAAATGTGATAATGCAGTGCTGAACAATAGCACATTGTTCAGCGTAATGACATCTGAGACAGAAAACCGAGAAAGGCATCGAGCAGCCAGGGACAACAACATTCAACAGCAGTCATTTGTCACCTGAAAGTGCTTTGGTGAGGGCTGGGGACTCTAGGGAAGGTTAGCACCATGTAGTTTCATGCCATGAAAGCTGGCCTCCTGAAGCACCTAAAGTTTTCCATCCTTGGCCTAATTATCTTGTTGTCTTCCTTGGAGGGTACCAGCTACATTCATACAGTACCTGCTACCTATAATAGATGGTGCGATAAAGCAGTCTCTGGAGTAGAAATGTCTGTTGCTGATAGAGACCACTCAAAAGAGAGACCAGTGCATCACAGTGTCCTTCCCTTAGCCCAGTAGAGGGCTGCCTTCAGATGTACTCCAAACACAGTCTTAATACACCTTTGTTTCCTCTCAGTGTTTACAGGTGGAGGTTCTTTGGCCCGTGATGTGGTTAGCCAGGGACAAAAGGTGTGTGTGATCTTGTAAAGGTCTAGGTCAGGGCCGGGCCGGGCCCGGCGAGCACGTGTGTGTGTGTGATTTTAATGATACATTTAAATTGCTCATTGGCCTTTGTTGAAATGGCACAAGAATATGCCACCCGGGGAAAATGTGCTCACACACGTTTTACAAGTTAAATGTAATTATCAGCTCATTATGCAGCGATTTTAAATGAAAGACATCAATAAAGCAGATGGTCACTTTTTTAAGGGGATGTCACAGACAAGGACAATAGAGATGGAAAATGAACGACTTCATTATTCCAACGCTACTGTAATCAATAAGTTATAGGCACATGCTGTTATCCTTAAGGTTAATATCTATCAGGCTATTCAAGTGCATCTTACACTTGTTATGGTTAGTGATCAGAGAATTTATTAATAATTTAATAAACTTTAAAGTAGGTTTAGAAGCTCCTTACCTGAAAACTTGTACAGTAAGTGACAAACAAGAAACCAGTGCAGGTTGCATATAGGAGAGATATAAAGTAAAGACACATAACCACGTCACCTTGTGGTCTGCAGTGAAAAAGCAGATGACCTTTTACACTAATTGTAATAAGAGTGACTTACTGTGAGCCACTCTCCGTAATGACAGTAGTACATGTCACCGCTGTACATGTGGGAAATGCAAATGCAAAGGATGCCCAATGAGGAGCAAGTTTAAAGGGACTCAGGGAAATGTCATGGTAGAAAATCAGCTTGTTAACATTACTGCAATGTCCACCATGACCATGTACCGCGTCAACTTAAAGGACTGTTATTTCTTGGCACAGATGCCAGAGCAATTATTCCTCCACATGAAACGTTATCTCCAGCGGGCTTTATTCAAAATGTGAACTTTAGCTCATCTCAATATCCATGGCGGCGTATAGAAAATAGGTTTGACAGGTTTTGGTACGATTAGCAGCGTGTGCAATGAGAGACCACCACTTGAGTTTCACAGTTGAAACGACCTTATCATCTGACACTGTGTGGTGATACGGTGAGCCTTTGAGTGCTTGCAGGTCCTGTCAACAACATCCATTCTGGATGTCTGCAATGCAAATCAAAGACATGAGGGG
>JAODUK010031459.1:12500-22780 GCA_027564635.1 Typhlichthys eigenmanni
ACTGCAGGGGTTAAAATAGTTGTTTAACTGGCACTTCCCCTGACCCAATTTAAGACAATATTTTAAATGTAGCTAAGACGTTCATAGCCTTTGAGCAAACTCTTAAGTAGTATGAAATTGCCTGTGAGTTGCAGTCCAATGTTTTGCGAGTGCAAGTGATACCTGTGGGCAGAAATGTTTGGGATGATGAGGTAAACATTCCTGGATGTGGATTTGATGGGACGTAAAAAAAAGCAAAGATATTAAGACTTGGACATGCAACCTTGAATGTGTTTTCAGATGTAGGAAACCAGCCTAGTTAAGTCACAGCTTTGTGCCTCATATACCAGCAACAGCATGGTCAGCACAGGTGATCACAACCTTTATGAGTCACAACCCTCAACAAGAGGCTATTAATTTGCTGCATGTCATGGTGTTGTGTTCTCTGTCAGTGTTTTCCTTGTGTTGCAGCTCTGTTCATTGTCTCTCCCCGCCCTGTTTCATAGTTTAGTTCAACCTGTGTCTTGGTTAATCATGTCCCATGTGTTTCGCACCTGGTTGTTGTTTTCCAATGGTCTGCCTTAAGCCCTTGTGGTTCCCCAATTCCTTTGTTGGTGTTTGCCTATTGTAGATGCTTGTTGCCCATATCACTGCCTTTTGCTTATTAAACTGTGTTATACTGAGTCATTAAGTAGTAGGAGTGTGTTTGAGTCCTACCTCATCTCCGGCATTACACTGCCACCCCCATTTGTGCAAGCCCGTAACCATCAACACTAAGTGAATGTGATTTTATTAAAAATAATACAACTATATTATTAGCTTCACATTTTTGATTTTGAGATGTATTTGTTCATTTTCTATGTATTGCTCATATATTGCTCATATTATTTTATTTTGAAATTTTCAACTGTTGAAACAGTTTGAAAAACATTAGGCCTAATTTGTAGTAGGTCGCTGGAAAACAATATGTAAATAATGTTGTTCTTATCCAACATCCAAAGCTTCAATCACTGCACAAGATTGCAATTGCTATATTGCTATAACCCAGAGCGCCACAGAGAGGCACTCTAACTACGCCCTGCAACTACAGGCATTTGTTTTAACAAAACTGACCTGACTTCCTTTATGTATTAATATGTGTAACGGGGTCGGTGTTTCGATGTGTTTCTAAATAGGAAAACATCTTGTTTATTTTTCCAAATCGCACAAACGTAGAAGCCTCTAGCAAACCATATTCTGACCCCAGTTCCAGCTGTCACTTCTCATGCAGAACGCGTCTGCGAAGAGTTCGACAGGCTCTGCGTCCTTCCCACTTTCCGCATGTTACAATAACTTGCTATAGGGAGGAGCTGCCAGACGTTAAACAGATAGTCGCTTGTGATCAATTATCTGGAGATCCGAAGAACAAGTATCTGATTGGAAACACATCGTTTGCCTGCCATCTCTCTGCACGGAAGAGCGGGGCGAAACGGACGAGGGAGAAAACGTGCTGTGAATACGGAAAAGAGCAACTATTGTCACATAGCCCACAGTGTGCGCCCCCGGACAAAGCCACCAGCACGTCGCTGCAGGATTTTGCTTCAAATTGGGGTTCCAAGAGGACCTGTGAGATAGCTTTGCACGTGTATTTAAGTGTGTTTACCTTTATCTTTGGCTTTACACAGAAGGGTGCATTTGTTGACATCGGTATTCTTGGAAGCGCACAGATACCCCAACAGAACTCCTCCAAGCAAGACGAGATCATTGTATCAGTTATATTGGCATGCTGTAGTGATTTGTCAAAACTGGACTTATGGCTTCGCTGTATCAAAGATTCACCGGGAAGATTAACACCAACAATTCTTTCCCTCACCCACCAGAAGCAAGCCACCTTCTCGGTGGACAGGTTGCAGACGAGGATGGAAAGAACCAACAGCCGCACGCCGATGGCCGCCCTCACCACCAGCACCGCAAGAAAAACGCACAGGAGGACGAACATGTAAACACTTCTCTTTTATTTGTTAATGGGATTCTACCTCTCTCGTAAACTATATTATACATTTTTCTTTAAAAAAGGTACATCAATTTACATAATAATGGCCTATAGTCAAATACTATAATATGTGATATGATATTCACATGGACGCCAGTTTTGCATGTTGCCCAAGAAAGTTTCTAAATGTTTATATTAAACATCTGCAGGTGTTTAATACATCTTAAATTACATTGATGCCGTGTAGTATTGCAGCACTGCAAATCACATGACGTGTGTGATCAAAGATAGTATAGGCCAACAAAAATACGCATTTGTCTGCTTTTAGCTTGTTCATAATGGTAGTTTTTGCCAGGCTTACTTAGTGGCGGTTCTACAGCCACTGTGCAGTATTCTGGCGCTTTCCGTGGTGCTGTACACCACGTCAACCGATGTTGCCAATGAATGCACAATGTCAGTTGTAGCCTACTCTTTTGGTTCCAGTAGTCGTGGTTAACCAACACTCCAGTTTGAGAATTGTCAGCTATTAATCTGACTGTAAGAACACAATACTCAATGAGGAGGTCTGGTAAAGCATTATCTGAAGGAGGCCAGGTTCTCTTTGTTTGCACACAAGGCTCATATTGTCATTGTCAGGGCTTTTGTGCTTAAATGGCGACAAAACCCACGCTGTCAAAGCTGGGATGTTGTGCTGAATTATTGATGTTTGTCACCCTGAGAAGCCATGTTGACTCTGGCAACACACTCTACACACATACTAGGGCTGAAAACAGCATCATTTAGCCTAAATACAAGTGTTTTTGTCGTGGTTCAGCGCTTGGTATACAATTAGGAATTGACCTTCACTTATAACAAACTGACATGGTCTTTATGATGGTGGTTTAACGCTTTTGTGAGTAGAAATACTTGTTGCTATAGCTTAGCTTCCTATCTGTGAAGCAGTCACCTCGAGGTCATCGTCTCCTCCTGAGCAGTGGTGAAGCATGAAATTACATTTTGCCTCTGGAGATGGAATGGCCAGTTTGAGGGTTGTCTGTGAATATGAACACTGCTTTGATCCCTGCTTTAAAAAAAACATGAATGCAATGGCCTTTTTATTGCAGTATCCACAGAAAAAGTTAGATATGAATTATGTTACTGGTTATGTTACTTTGAAATATGTTTCTGTTTGCAGTCTCTTGGAGCCTTGGCATTTTGATGGAGGAGGCAAATGTACGGTTAACTGGGAACATTGGAAGAATAATGAGGCTTACAAAGAAAGATAAGATTGCTTGTTCAATAGATTTTCTGCTGATTTTCAACTACATTTATGAAAATAAGTGTAGGTGTAGTGTAGGTATTTTAGGTTTTCAGTATTGCTGTGATGCTGCTATTATGTAATTTCATCTGGTGAGGTATCAGCTATAACTTCCCTACTAATTGTGAGTAGATCCAAGCCTTGCAAGAGTCCTTAATTAATCATTATATTGGGTGACATTTCAAACAGTCGCTGGTGTCAAGGGATACCATTGGGACCTAGCATTTATTGACTTGCACCGGGTGCACATCCAGTGAAGGGAAAGTCACTGCATCCTCCTATTGTCTGCTCTCATTGTGATAATGATAGGTGACATACTGTATGTCAGTAGGGGAACTCAACTAATGACATTTAGTAAGTTTAATGTCCTTCCCTTAGATCTGTAATCAATTAACTAGGGATGGCACCAATACGATACTGAGATTGGAAATCGGTCCGATACTGACTATTTAAGATGGATCGGTAGCGGTGACAATTGGACAGTTGTAACCGATCCATGGGGCTAATCCAATTAAATTAATTTACATGCGTATGTCTACTGTCAAGCATCAGCAATGTCTGACCTACCCAGGCCACGCTATCAGCAGCAGGTTGCTAAAATGCATCTAAGTCCTATATAGTTTGGCTTAATTTAACACTGGAATCGGATCGGTACTCTGTACCGGCAATTAACCCATTGTCAATTAGAGCAACACTGCTATCTTTGTGATCCAAGAAACTTGCATATAATGTAAATGGGTTGTTATTTGCTAGCATGTTCCCAGTACAATATCCAAATATCCCACCAGGACTGTTACATTACAGTACATGCTGGTAGCATGCCAATATCAAGACAAGCTGTTAAAATTGCCTGTCATTTAAAGTAATTGTGCACTGGGGTTTCTTGTAATTCCACAACATATTTCAAAATACATTTATCAGATGGAAAAAATATTATTCTTGCCTTTTATTTAATCCGAAACCAGTCTACAGTTTTGTACGATGCTATTCTTGTTTGTTGCTTTATAATGGCTGACAGTGTTGCACTAATCCATTATGCTGTTATAAGATAATTCTTCTTGGAGTATAGTGTTGAGGCCACATACTGGAAATGTCACCGTTCCTTGATGTTTGATGTGTCCTTCTACACCTCAATTACAACTGTTGTTGCTATTCATTCAGCCCAGCAGGCAGATACAGCAGTATAATAACATCAGTGAAGTGATGACAACATGTGGCCACCACCAGGCTACATCTAGTGGAAGCATAAAACAAACAATAAACACATATAGGGATTCTTGGCTGTTCTATTTTTAAACTGTTGGATCATTCTAATGTATCATTTGCGTTTGAGCAAAATTATATAAACAATATAAAATTACATGAACTATAATTTCAGTCTTTGAACTACCTAACCTCATTGCAGTGTTGTGTAACTTGTGTATTATGCAACAATGATCGATAAAGAGATAATCTGATTGGTCATTGTACATCCTTTGCCATATGTCCTCCATACTATGAGACATTGTACCACAGACCGTACCGTACATACACCATTATCCTCATCTCCGCATCAGGCTGTTATGTTGTCCAGTACATCATGGTGAGTGCGAGTGCAGCTGATACATTGCTCTTGCAGTGCAGGTTTAAACTTCCATTCACATTACATACTAATGCCCTGAGCTTATATTTTCAGCCCCATTCTCTTCTACCAGAGTGCTATGTACAGTACTGGCTGTCCTCAAGAGCACTTTACTGTACTTACGAGAGACACATACTCCAGTTTGCACTCCTCCCTTAAGACACCCTGTCCCAGTTCCAGAGCTTTAGCCGATGCAGTGTGGTCAGACTCAGTGTATTGGCTTTGCTTCTGTACAGACCCCAGCAAAACCAATCAGACGAGTATTAAAAGGAGCAGCCAGATAAGAGAGCAGCGAGGTAGAATGATCTGTCCCCATTTTCCAAGGTCGGGTCCATAATTATGCAAATCTAACTTAGAATGTCAGCTGTCTTTCTCCCACCTCCCTGCCTGGTATTCTTATGCTAAATATGCTCCGTCTCCTACCATTTCCTTCTCTGGTATACAAATGGCATCAATCGTTTCTTTTAAGGCGGTGATTCTCAACCTAATTTTTCTCATGGATCCCGACCCCCCTTTAGCACACAAGTGCACAGAAATGTAGTCACAAATGCATAGACAAGATAATAACAAGTAAATACTACTGTATAGGCAAGCCTAGTTCAGCGGGCCAGGCATGAGCCAACACCATAGGCCAATACATAGTTTACCAAGCAAGGTTCCTTCTTGAAACTCCACAGAAGTTGGTATCCAATGCTATTGGTGCATTACTGCCACCTACTGTCTACATTGTGCATTACCACCACCTACTGTCTAGACTCTAGAATGTAGAATATACTGTGTGTTTATATAAACCAATAGAGACATGTCAAATGTTTTAATTTCTTTTTTATTCCAGTCACCACAGAGAACAGGTTGGACATTAATTTGTTTTGTTTACTTAAGTTGAAAGTCACATTTGAAGATAAAAATAAAACTAATTCAA
This sequence comes from Typhlichthys eigenmanni, assembly GCA_027564635.1. Classification (NCBI taxonomy): domain Eukaryota; kingdom Metazoa; phylum Chordata; class Actinopteri; order Percopsiformes; family Amblyopsidae; genus Typhlichthys; species Typhlichthys eigenmanni. Next base: position 18,292 of record JAODUK010031459.1, read on the forward strand.
AAAGAGATTTTTGAGTAATATTTATCTTGAAATGATGGTGTGGCTTCCCAAGGGGAGGTCCTGCTGACCGCCCCCCCCCCACGCTGAAAGCCACCATTTTGTGGTGTAATGTACGATACAACTCAAGGTTTGCGACCACCTAGACTGTCCTTGTCACGTAATGAATGTCACACTGGCAGTCGCTAAGTGCAGTTCATCCCCCGGGGGACAACATCATCCACAGCAGGACCGTTGCCATGGTTGCAAAAGGTGGATCGGGTGAGGCTGAGCTCTCAGTTAGCACGTTGTGTGATAGTTGCACTATATGCCATCTGTAAATGACACAGAGCCTGCATCCCTCATGAGAACCCTGAGCATGGGAACATTAGCCTTCAGCGTCCGACTCTTACGTTTGTTGGTCTTCTAAAGTAAGGAAAACAGCCCCCCCCCCCCAATCTGTTTAACAGCTGAAGCTCTGCAGTTCCTAACATGGTGGTATACCATTAACATGCGTTACCCAGTGTTGTTAATTAACAACTCACTGCTGGTCATGTTAAATGCCACAGTGTTGCCCTGCTGCCTGCATGCCAAACAAACCATGGGAATTTAACACGCACGGTGCCCATGTTAATTGAATAAGGAGCGAGACAACCTCTTCTAGTAGGCAGTGAGATTCTCGCAAAACAGGTCGGAGATAATTCATGGGATAGTTCCGCTACTCTCTGAACCTGAGTTTTCCACTGTAGGGGTTGGTTGCCGTGGACACCCTGTCACTAAATATAAATCTGCTCTTGCTGGCCTACACCCACAGGAAATGTCAACAGGTCATCTATCACCCATCCAGTGTCTCAAAGCCACATTGTGAGGACATCGATCATCCCCTTGTCCCCCCCCCACATACACCACCCCAAAGACCTGTCATCATCATCACATCACCACGATCGCTGACTCCGCCCAGCTCTTATCCCTCTCCCATCTGATGATTTAGTGTATTATCGCTGCAGCTGACAGGGCACATTGGTCCGTGTTATAATACAGACATTCTCCATTGCATTTCCACGATGAGAAGAGACGTCTTGCTTATCAGCTGTCTAGCTTTGGTCTCTGGTATCGTTCCCAATGGTCTGCTGGGAAGCAATATACAGACTGTTATCTGTTAAGAGTTTGTGTGGCTTTGTTTCCCACCCTCATGCATTGCCTGCCTTTATTGTTCCCATCTCGCTTCCCCTTTCCCACCACTTTGTCTTTTACTCCGTGTCCCTTGGTTGGCATTTGGTGGTTAAATATTCATGCGGAGACAAATCGCTTCAATTGACAGCTGTTTTCGTCATTACTGTTCGTTACTGGGAGCGAGGTTCATGTGCACTTCCCTTCTCTCCCACCGGGGATCGACTCTCGCTACAGATATTCCATTGCATTTGTATTCTGCTCCTTAGAACATCGTGCCTGTGTCTTGAAAGATATATAACAGCCTTTGCCCAGCCTGTTTCCATTTCCCATTCTTCTTGTGCTCCATGTTTGATTATACTTCAGCCTAGCTGTCTGAAGTGTTACTTTTGAGCAGTCAAAATCAGACTGACTTCTGCTCAGTGCAGGCATTTTAGGGTTTATACTGTGTAAAAGGGTTCTCAAAGTTCTGCCTGTGAATGTAAACACTGCCTTGTATGCAAAGCCATAGCTAATGCGTCTTTTCCGTCATGTCCATGCATTGCGTGCATTTACCACTAGAGGCTCTCATGTTGCAGGCTAAGTGTCTTCCGAGAGGCTACAAGTATAGAGGATACCCTCGAGGCATTGCGGCAGGCATCTGTTCAGACCACACTCTGCCATGCGTTGTCAACACGGATAACCCAAAAAATCAGTTGAAACGAAAAAAACCAATATGCCTAGGAGCTGATTTAAAAGTAAACACAGCTGACAACGAACCCACGACGTCATGACCACAGCCAAGAAGAGATCAATAATGTCACATCTCATCAGAAAGGAGTTAAGGGGGTTTATGTGTAACAACAGTTGGGGTGTTAGAGTTTGCTTGCTGGCTGAGGGATTGTATTGACTATACGGCACAGTGCCTTTCTGGCAGTAAAGAGGCAGGGTGACACAGCCGTCAAGGAGAGATTCACAATTATACGATTAAGATTGGGAGATACTGCACTTATCAGAAGCCTGTAGGGTTGCCAGGTTAGCTACAGAACCCCCCCGTCCCCCTCCAGTTAAAACAAAGCATGTAATCTAACTAAATGAATTAGAAATATTAAGAAAATCCTTGTATCTCGCTGATCGCCTCCTGTGTCACCTCCTGCACCCATTGTTGAGAACCACTACTACTGTCGATTGGCAGTAGCGTGTAGTGAAAAGTGAGACGGAATGTTACAATAAGCGGCAGCATTAGCCACGCTACTCTGTCGCTGCTTCTGTCCAATAGAATTAGACCTCCAGAGTGGAGCTGTCAGTTCTGCAGAGTCTTCCTGTTGTGTTTTCTATACTGCGACCAGGCAGCAGTAATCCGCTGTGTCACACACACTGGCTGTTTTATCGACCCTGCCATGATATAGCAGGACCACACCCGTGGGACACACACAATACACACACACACAATACCATTGGCTGCATAAAACCAGCCTGTTTTAGAGCAATGACAGCCAGGTTAACTGTTTCAGATAACGCTGATGTATAATTTATACTGACATTGATGAGAAGCATCAAGTCACCTCCCTTCATCTATTTCACCTGAAAGTAGTTCCACCATAATATGCTGTATTTGTTTCTAAATCCCTCTTGAGCAGTTACGAGCGCATCGTATTTCGGCAACAGCCGCAAAGGTAGTTTACCCAAGACTGGCGAGACGTATCTCTCTACTCGCCTCCGATGCTCTCCTGTTCTCTGGTCTGGCCCTCAGCTAAATAAAGCATGAGACAGACATTGCTGCTCCGCCTAGTATTCTGTATGCTGTCTTTGCCTCGTGAGAAGAAACGTCCACAAAACTACTTTACCTCCTGCAATGAAGGTGAGTTTCATCCAAATGTATTTTTAGAGGAGGCATTAACATACAGATCCAAACAGATTCAACACTTCTCGTTGAGGAGGTAAGGAAATGAGGATACAGTTTAGGTCCATGTCTGTACTGTAAGATACACTTTTAACTACTTAGGCCCTATCTTTTAAACTGTATCTGCATTTGCCGTCCCACTTGGGAAATAACTAAATGGGCTTTTATGGTATTTTAATCCTTTTATACACTTATTTGGTGTTTTCCCCAAATATGTGTACATTACAGTAGCCGAGAGTTTGTACCCGACAAGCATTTCTACCATGTTAGAAATTTTTTTTTAATCCTTATTCCTGAACTGTCAATATACAGCATATGTGCTGTACTGTACTATACTGTACTGTAGGTCTTTGTACACATCAATATCATATTCTGTCAGGCACTTTACTGTAGATCTTTAAAGGTACTATATATGATATTGTAAACATAATATAGGAGCAAACAGCTGTTTTCTATGTAAAGATATAGTGGAGTCATTGGGTCCTGAGCAGAGAATGACTCCCTCAGTGCGTGTTTTAATCCAAGCTTCGCTGTTTTCTGTTTTCATAGCCGGGCCAGCTGAGCATGCATGTCACAAAGCATGTTTTGGTCTAGTCTCAGCCTCTTCCGCCCATAGCACTATACGTCACATAAGCAACTATGTGCTGAATGTCTGATACATATACCAGTTTAAGCCGGACACTTATTTTCTAAAAGTAATACTGTCGATTTCCATTGGCTGTTAGCATTCTCACTCAACTATGTATCCGTAATAGGCGGGTCTTGAGCAGCCAGCGCTGTGTGTAAGTAAAAGCCGGCTCTGCGACACTAGTTTTGGTGTGACATGCCGGTGCTCTCGTGTGACATCTAGTGGTCAAATAGAGCCACATGTCTGCACATCCACTCAGCATAGTCTGCTATAGTATACATACTATGAGTGTGAATGAGTCTGAAGGAGGCCCAGTGATGGACAGCTGACTATGTTAAGGCAGGCCCACAAGAGGCTGAGATGAGGAAGGATCAGGATTTTCTACTGGTAGGAATGTGGAGACAAAAGTAGGATATACTTATTTTCTTTCCCTGATCTGGAATCATGTTATATTTGTATACAAAGCACATAAACCTGAGCCAGCCATATTGATATTCTAGCACTCTGCAGATTGCCTGTTGCATTGTGGGAATAGAACAATCGTATTGCTGTTTTATTTCTGTGTGCCAGACTCCTGTGAGACACCTTGTTCGAATGACACATTGGGATAAATAAACCCAGCTAATTCTAGACACCAGCTGACACTGTTATTCAGCAGTACAGCAACAGATATTGGGAGGAACGTTATTATAACTTTATTCTATTTGATGTAACGGTCTGGAGGAAACACTTCTATAAAACCTTAAATGTTCATGTACAGATATTGGGAGGAACGTTATTATAACTTTATTCTATTTGATGTAACGGTCTGGAGGAAACACTTCTATAAAACC
>JAODUK010031470.1:0-22769 GCA_027564635.1 Typhlichthys eigenmanni
GTGTTTTCAGTGTGTGGTGGGCAGAGTTTCTGAAGGAAGCAAGAGGTTATTTTGTTTTGATTGACGAGCTTTCTCTATAATGATTTAGATACATTTAATTTACCTAGGCTATTGAATGGGTCACCAAAACAATTGCCCTCCCAAATTTTTGGAGCAGGAGCCGTCACTGACCTGATGTTTACAGTAAATCGTCAATGTGTGACCCAAACCACCCCCACTATCCCACAGCGTTGAGTGGATTATCTTTTTATACCGGATAATTTTCTAACAGGTTCTTAGTATTAATGCCAGCTGAGATGGTCTGTGTCGGCGCATCAATATACCAAACAACCAAACACCAGACCAGCTTTCCGACCTTGTGGTAGCCATACGTTTCTTCGGGTAGGACATCTGGCTGTTCGTGCGCATGAATAGCATTTAGGTTAATGTAATGTATGCCGTAATGTGGTTGATGAAGGCTACACAGAATATGCCCTCTAAATCTCTCCAAACTCAACGGCATTTCCTGGCTGTTGCAGACATAGCTGTGGTTAAAGAAACACTTCTAGGTTAAAAAAACAAGTATCACCATGGTGTTTTTAGAGGGCAAGCGATTGGTTGATGTACGCCATCAACGACAGAAGGCTTTAGTAGAGCAAGCGCAGTATAGGTTACATTTTAAGGGTTCGTGGTGGCGACGTGTCTGGTTGTTAAAGTTTATCTGGAGGATCTTGAGCCGAATTATATCATGATGTGTGTGTGTGCGCGCTCCGTGCATACAGGTAGAGACTCGAGAAATGCGCGCCCGCTGTGGCGAGTTTGTTGACCCACTATCAGTCAACTCCTAGGAGTTATGTTACATTTCTTAGTTTGTTTTTAAATAGGAGACAGCAACAAATAATAATTATGGGTAAATATCGTGGTCATGAACTTGCTGTTTTTTTTCTTAGTGGTTTGAAATAAGATGTCCAACTTGTCTGTAAAATGGGAGCTTTCAGAGTGGGGCACTTAAGCCTTTAAACACGGAATGGATAAGATCCAAGAACTGGGACAGTTTCGGCCTTGCCTGCCTTTGAGCATATTAAGTGACTCTGTCTTTGATTATCTTAGTGTAACCAGACCCACAATTAACTTGAATATGGTCTGCACACGCTCCACTGGGGATTGTTTACCATCGTACCACCATATTCTTGATGAAGCAAAGTGAAACAATACAAATAATCTTCGTACCCCCGGGGGGGGGGCGTGTGTGTGAGAGACCACCCGGGACTTTCACACGCCTGCCATATGCATAATGCTTCCTCGTTACTGGTACTGGGCTACTACTGTACTACTGTATATGATGTATAGCCTAAAACACCAATGACTTCACAAACTCAATCATAAAACGTTTAAAAGTTGACGTTTGCATTGCCCACCAGGTCCCTCATCAGCTGCTGTAGTCTTTAGGTTATCACATGTTAGTAGGCTTAGGTTACACTTGTCAACAAGAACATTCTACACATTGTTAGAACAAGATTATCCACAACTCTCAACTACGAGTGGCAATGTAGCATTATTGATGCAGGTTTCCCTCTGTCTGAATGTGCTTAAAGGCAGGTAAGCAATGAGAACGATTGTTGATATAACCACATTGCAATGTTGCCATTGCCAAGACTGGAATTGTGTTGTATGGTCTGCATCACTTTTGCTTCTGTTCCCATTTACAGAGGTGTGTGTGTGTCTCTCTCTTATTGTTTATTCTATATGGCACTGTGGTCCAAATGTCATTCTATTGTCGGTAAACATGTACATACAGAAATTACAACAACGATGTCTAAATCTGAGTTGAAGCACCTTCACTTAAAGGCGGGGGTAGGTAGACGTTCTCGAGAACGCTTGCTAACTTCGAGCTCAAATCAAAACAAACTCCCTTGGAAGCTACGCCCCCACACATTGAAATGCATTGCGAAGCCAAGGGCATTTAATGTTTTGAGCGGCGTTCGTCCATTTAGTTTATGTTGCACAGACGATTGTATGATTATTTGGTGAATTTGATGGTGTATTTGCTTAATTAGTTTGAAATAGCTGACTATACCTTTTTTTTTAATAATTTTTTTTAAATGCAAAGGCCTACGAAAATCTTTCCCTTTACAATAACAATTATGTAGGTCTAGTAGGTTAAGTGACCGGCGCCTGTTAAGTGGCAGTAAGACAATCCACTGGAGGAATTTCTTATTACAAATGCCAGTGACTATTGCAGTGTTTCCATGTTGAGTGATCAGAGGCTCCGTGACCTTCTCAACCGTTTTGGGTGCATTAATGAAGTGAGTTGTTTAAAACAAATTTGGAATTGTTTACAGTAGGGAGAAACGGGAAACTAGTGGGAGAGAGGGAGATATCTGGAAGGATTGGGGAATGATCACGGGCCAGAGCCGAACCCCGGCCCGGCCACAGCTCCACCCAGCGAGTAGCATAAAGGGGTAATGGGAAAGACCCCTCCCTTACCTGAGAACTCTCCCATCCTGAAATGCACCCAGCACTCTTTTAAAACAGTTTGTCAAATCAGCAAATTAGCCTGAATTCCTGTGTTGTTCCTGTGTTGGGACAAAATGTCAAATTGTCAGTTAAAAAAATGTGAGTGCACGGTGACCCACTCTACACGCACATTCAGTGGCACAGGAATGTAATTTCTGTTGTGCTTCCTGCATTATACAGGCTCCTGTTGATATTGACGGAACACACGTAACTGAGCAAACCCAGGCATCCCTGAGAAGGGCTTCGGGACTCCTGAGAGTTCTTGGGGGATGGGGGTTTTGTGCTGTCTGCGTGTGTGTGTGACGGAAACCCAACACTGACTGTGTGTGAATGCTAGAACGTCCTCGCTCCGATTGTCTTCACTCATTCAAACAGCAGACCCATTCAGTTCAGATCTGATGGCAGCATGTCCATAGCCTCTCTCCTGTGATCGCAGGGTTCCATCATAGGAGCCAATTAGCCGGGTATTTCATTGACGCCCGCCCGGTCTGACCGTCTCCGCCAGACAGCTGGAGGATCTGTTAATTTGTGGGGAATTTGTGGGGGGTCAGAATATACAGAACCACTATTGTATTTTTTAAAGGTACCGGTAATGTTTATCCGCCCTGCGATTTTCCAACACAGTAGTCTTTGGGGCCCCCCCGTCCTCCCCAACTGTCGGGAGCGTTTGTCCCGTGGAATCTTGGACGTCACTGCAGCGGAAGAGTTGCGGATGTAGTTGTGATGAGTTCTTCTCATAGCTGTGAGCTGCAAACCAGGCCTCTAACGGGCGGTCAGTGTTGTGTTGCTAGACTGCACCAAGGAAGGCAGACCGGGTGCTTTGGCATTTGCATGTTGTGCTATAAGAGGGTGCTTGTACCATGACTTCAGGTGTCGTCCGTGTGTCCTAGGTTACTGATGTTCCTCAGTGATCTGTAAAAAGAATTAGACATCATATATCTGTATATTTGAAACCCTGTAGCAGCAAGCAACTCTTTTCTATGTAAAAATATAGTGGAGTAATTGTATTCTGAGCAGAGAATGACATCGTGTGTGTGGTGTAATCTGAGCTCCTATATTATTTGTTTTCATAGCCGGTCTTGCGTGCAATTTAGTGCGTATGGCCCACCGGAGCATTTCGTTTGATCGGATATGGTGTCATTTTAAACTGCATGTGTGAATGTAATGCCTTCTCAAGCCACTGATGTGTGATGACCCGAGAGCGGTCCAGATAATTCCTAATTTGTTGACGGCAAACCACCACTCATGCAGAAATGATTAGCTATCCATTAGCATACACGCAGGTGTAGCATTAGCTATCCAGTAGCGCGCGCACACACAGGTGTAGCATTAGCTATCCATTAGCATGCGCACACACAGAAATAGCACTAGCTATCCATTAGCATACACACAGTTGTAACATTAGCTAACCATTAGCATGCGCACACACAGAAATAGCACTAGCTATCCATTAGCATACACACAGGTGTAACATTAGCTATCCATTAGCATGCGCACACACAGAAATGGCACTAGCTATCCATTAGCACACACACACAGGTATAGCATTGGCTATCCACTAGCGCAGAGACACACACGCAAGTATAGCATTGGCTATCCATTAGCACACACAGGTATAGCATTAGCTAAAATGAATAGGTTCTTGAAAATGATGTTACCGGTAGTGGGTGTCTGGTGGATCTCTAGATAGATTAGTCCTAGAGAGGACTAATCTTAGACTATAGTTTTGATTATAGCTTGAATTTGTGTTCTTGAGAATGACTGATCCTGCAATGAAATCAGCGACAACAAGGATAAAATGTTAAAACCTAAAATAAGATACAAGATATTAGGCCTACACGTTAAAAGCAAGAGTGAAACGGCCTAACGTAAAATAAAAACGACATACCGGCGGTGGCGGATTTGTATATCTCTATCAGCATCTCCCTGGTTGCCTTTGTTGAGGTTTCAGCAGGCACTTAAAAATGGTTTTGTCTGTCACGGAAAGGTTAAATTCCTGACATTAACAATTCAGAGGTTTAATTGGGGGGGGGGTCACAGCATTGTCCAGTGACCTGGCTATTATGAGGTTGAGATTCCGCCGCGCTAATACTCGTGAATGTAACTCAGGAAATAGCCATGGATTGGCAATGGACTTAACACACAGTGACGGCTAAGCCTAAATCCATTGCCTCTCTCTGCTGTCAACTCGGTCAAAATGATTTGTCATTCTTGCAGAGTAGTCAACCTCAGTGAAGTGGATGGGGGTTTATATCATTCTGGAGGATGCTAACAGGTCAGGAAGGTCAACTCCTGGGCTTGACCTCATGACCTCCTGGCTGGGACGCAGAAGCCATTGCTTCTCGTTACTGATGACATGCAGCATAGTATTATGATATGAAGCGAGGGGAGGATTTGACTCACAATTCATTCATATTAATGAGCCAACGGCATCCAATTGATCCAATTGGAAAAATGCAATGTGCGTGTGTGGCCTATGGAAAATAACATATAGGCAGGCCGACATGTTGCGACGTGAATTTTTAATTGAAGATTGGTTCTTTGTCATTAACGGTGGGCTACTCATTCAAAGTCGGACTTTCTGCAAGCCTGGAGAAATGTCAAGACTGTAAAGTGTTACAGTTTCAAACAAACGGCAAAACTAGGCTAAAATCGTAGTCTTTCATTGCGAAGTAGTGCCGTCTGTAATAAGGTCTCCTGACTGAATCCCCATTTCGCACTGGCACAAACAGTTCTGTGCGATTTTTGGAGTTGCATTTAAAGTTAGATGCGTGACGTGAGGAAGCGGTACCCTCTCATTTCAGGGGCTTTCCGCTGGCAGGGGTCTCGAGTGGTGGCGGTCGGGGAGGGACAAGCGAGGAGCGGTGTGGATTTCTCTGGTATGGTCTCATCTGCCTCTCCGCCGACACTCTGGTTCTTTATCTGTGCTGCTCATAACTTAATTTACTAGCCGAGCCCCAGCGAGAACGCACAGGGCCACACACACACATACACACCGAGGGGAAGGGAATGGCGTTTAGGCTCCCAGACGTGTTTGTATTCATTTGCTTTCATTAGGTATCATGTGAGTTGTAATTCAAGTCCTAGTCGCTGATATTATATCTGTCATTGAGGGCAGATTCCTTGTTTGTGTCTTTTTAAATACCTCTTTTCCGCATGTGTGCGGGTATGGGGAGGGTGGAGAGTAATGTGAGGCAAAGAGCTTTGTGGGCGGGCGGGATCAACATTTCAAACCAAAGCAACAGTGTAACATTTTAAGCCAATACGCGCAGAGCCTATAATTCCGATCCATCTCATATAATAAACGAGATGGATCAAACAGGAGTTCATGGTAATGTAGGTTATGGTAAATCCTATTAATCTACCTTAGTGGTGTGTGCGTGTGTGCGTGCCCGGAAAAGCAGGTGGGCTCTCAGGAGCCACTTATCGGCCCCTTGATCTGCTCCCAGTTCAAATTACAGAGGAGATGCATTTTACCAACAAGAGAACGACCTTAACGATACCTTCTTTCCTCCCTGTCTAAACAAAGAAAGGAGTGGGTCAGATGGCTAATCTCTGCTCTTTGCCATCTGTGTCTTATGTTATGTTACAGTAGCAGATGTTTATTTTCTAAAACGTATAGATGTTATCTGTAAGAAGCATTCCCCAGCCAATAAGGGACCTCGTGTCTTGCTAGCTATTTTGACATTGTGTTTCTGATCTGTTGTGTTTGACCGTAGCCGTGGGCATGACACGATAGAGGAGAACGTTCAAGTTGGGACTTGTCTATAACGTCTTTTATATGAAGATTTATTTTTGTCATTACTGTTTCAGTCCGGTTCCCATGTATAGGAATACCACATTAACCAAAACAAATTGTCAAACAGGAAGGGTTATGACAAACACAGGAAATACAGTGCATAAACGACGCAAGAGAAAAACCTTTGCAAGGGGAAAGCAAAAAACAGAAACATTTGACGTAAACGCTACACGTCGTTTGAGCATGTTATTGGGCTTTTATGTTTCATCACGTCTTTGGCTTGATAATAATGATTCCTGATCCAACCACAGTGCTTCCCAAATAATCCGCCATGCTACTGACTGATTATGTAGCAGTTGGCAGGAGCGGCAGGTAACCGTGGCGATCTGTTCTCTGCCGAGATGCAGGGTGCTATAAACAAGGTCGGCCAGCCAAGATTCCCTCCGCTTCCCGCAGCAACCTGTCGCCCGAGTCCAGCAAAGGAAATCCTTCACTCTCTCGAAGGCCGTGGCTCGGCACGCACGCACGCACGCACGCACCACTGCCAAGGAAACGCTTAATCCCAGTTTGTTTTGATTTTATATTATCTTGCGCTTGGTTCCGCGTGTCCGCTGGCGGTTGTCGATGCGAAGGCTACAGATTTAACCGCGACACACTGTAGAACGTGAAGGCTGCCTGCACATGCAGTGTTCACATGCTGGTTTTAGTGGTTTGCAAAGCGATGGGTCACTGAAATGCTTATGCTGTGTCTTGCGGTGCGACATGATTTTCATACGTTTCCCATTTACATTTTCATACTAGAGAGGCGGGTCAGAGAGATGACAAAACAAAGGAAAAGCTTATGTTTAGCCTGAACCCCCCCACAATGTTTCTCTTTGAAGATATCAACTATTGAACTTACACTAAACTTAATTAAGTGCATGTTGTAAAGGATGGTGGGATTATTGAATGAGTGATCAGCTCATGCGCACGCACGCACACCTACCTCGTGTTCAGGCTTTCACTGACGCATTCCTGGGGCGCTCAGATGCAAGAGCAGTCTCCTTTCTTGGACAAATTAAAATTCTGCTCAGCCTCGGTGGGCCTCTACACCCCCCCCCCCCCCCACCCTGTAGTTTGAGGAGTCCTCCTGTAGATGGGGAGAACGTATAGTCTTTTGACCACACAACTAGCCTCTCACTCACATTTAGAGGCTATGCCATTATTTACAAATCAATATTTTATATAGCTAACGCATTACGATACATACGGGTAGTAGTATATTCTGGATTATGTATGTAAAGCGATAATAGGCAAATGGGAGTAGCATCTCGTGCGTTACTAACCCCCCCCCCCGCCCCAGACGCTGGCCCGGGTACGGCAGAGCCTCTACACATATTGACGCTAACGTCGAAGGCTATCTGTTTATTCCCATGTCGTCCAACTGCACTTTACTAGTCACCCCCCCATCCACCCACCCCCGCTCTCCCCCGCGCTAGCCGGAGGTATTTGTAGGGCAGTTAATGATATTTGTGTCTTACTAATGGCTGCTGATGAGCTGAAATGCTAGCCCCTCCAGAAGCTTTATTTACTCTCTGTTATACTACTGAGCCGTCAGCGGGATTTATTGCACTGACAAGTGTCTTGTCTTGTCCTTGTGCTCTCTGCTGCCCCTTTAAAGAAATCCTTTATGAATCCGCTGTCATGCCGTGTTGTTCGTGTTACACCCACGGAGCGCAGGCCGACTCGAGGGAATACGTATTGTGAAAATGTGGGTTTTCTTTCAACTGACAGAATAATAAACATAAAGTGAGTCGGCTGCTCCTCGCTGTTAAAGGCAGAGTTGGTCATTCTCAAGAACGCTTGCTAACTTCAAGCCCTGATCAAAACGTACTCAATCAGAAATGCATTGTGAAGCCAAGCGGCATATTGATGAGAGCGGTGTTCGACACATTGTTTATGTTCCTATTTACGGAGCCAAAGCTGTGTAGAAGTACCGATATTTTGTATTTATTCAGTATGCCCAGAGAACTGCAAATTGGCCAAATGCAAGGAGATATTTGGTGAATATGACTAAAGTATTAGCCTACAATTAGCATGCAATAGCGCACTATACCTTTAACTGTTAGCTGAAGCAATTGGCTCAGCGGCGCTAGCCCGCAAGCTAACATTATCAGGTAATCACGTGCCCTTGTCTACAGTACGGTGCACACGCAATAGAAAGCTAATGTTAGGGTGGGTGCTCAAATGCAAAATATATACAGTACATACGGTATACGGTCTATATGCAAAATAATACATTTTGCCCTGTACAGGCATTAGGGAATTGTTTTATCACAACCTGTAGCAACATTACTGCATATCACCCTGGGTATCGGATAGGGAGGGGCGGCCTGATCCCAAACAGGTATGTGCTCCACCCATGTACCTAAACCATTTGAAGGTGGAGTCGGCTATCCTGGAGCAATATTGAACTCGATCAAAATAAAAACACCTCTCACTTCAATGCCATAGGTGCCCCCCCTCAGAAGCGCCGCCCCTCTGAAACATTGGACACACATTGCCAAGGCTGGGATAGTGTTGTGTTGTACGGTGTGCACCACATTTACAGAGCCAGGGCTGTGTGGAAATGCCAGATTGTCTTTTTTTTCTTCTTCAGCACTTCAAAACGGGAAGCTGGATGACCTCGAGGAGACGAATTTGGCAAACAAGTGTGATAACATAGTGTATAGAAACGGGTTAAAAAAAACATGTATATAAAATATATTTTAAGGGTGGGGTTGAGCCTAAAAACATCATGACATTACGTGATGGGGCGGGGATGGTGGGGGCAGTTCCTTAGGACCCCGTGCGTCTCGGACCGCATCTGCTGGTTCTTTGTCGCCATGGTTCCCACAGTGGGGTTGCCAGGAGCGTACAGAGGTGTGCATGCCCGGCCAACGTTGCATTAACTCGGTGTGTGCGTGCGTGGGTCGGAGCCAAACTAACACCTCTGTTCCCGAAGCTCATTAGGAAGCGACACAATGACCTTTTAACGTGCGTATTGATGTGTCTGCCTCAGTGTTGCTGCTCAGATTCTACTATACTGTATCTGCTATTTGCCCTTTGTGAAATATATTGATCGATTCATTGTTACCTTCTTGCTTTCTCTCTAAAGCGTTTAGGCCAGTGCAAGCCATTTTTAAAAGTACTTCAGAAAGGCTCTTTTGGTAATGTAGCATACTTCTCTCGTTTCTGTATGTCCATATTAGTCTGCACACTTAACTACCCGTTTACCCAATTGTGTCAGATAAATTAAAGCAGTTGATAGTGTCTAAACATAGTATTCCAGCCCAGAAATTTATAAGGGTGTATTGTGACTCTCTAAATCTGTACAATGAAATACTGTGTAATAATGTGTGTAAAACCTATGAAACTGGTTTTGGTAAACTTACGTTAACAGGTTTGATGGAGTTGATATGCAGCACCCTTACCTGCAATAGAGCTTAGTGTTATTTGAGTTTGCAATACCAGTTTTACCATTTCTATTTCAAATTATGATTATAGTGATTAGTTTATCACATTGCTAGCCCCCCACCTGTAACACTGTAACGTCCCACATGCCATTTGGCCTCGAGAAGCAGCCTGTTGTCAGCCTGGCTTTTTAATGAGACAATCCCAGATGGGAACTGTCACACTGTGAGGTAATGCTCACATATGCTTTCACTTGTGTGTGTGTGTGTGTCCCCCAAATTAGTGTGCCTGTATGTGTGTATATCCCCATATTTGTATGTTCCCTCACGGTGTGGGTCTGTGTGTCTCCAAATTAGTGTGTGTGTGTGTGTGTGATTGTGTCTCCATATTAGTGTGTGTGTGTGTGTGTGTGATACACCCGATAGAAAATTAGACTACCGTTTATACCAATATAGTTTGTGTTTATTTGACATTTTCCATAAATTCACTGGGTCTATCGTCTCTCCCCTGTCTGCACTTGAACTGCTGTTAACAGATTCAGGAGCGGTGTGATTCAATGCATTCAGAGTGGCGAAGGAGCAGGGACACCGCTCACAGATGTCGGTCTACTAACTCCGCTCCTGCGAGTTGACTTCGGAATACGAAGGAGCAGCTTTGTGCAGTAGCCAATTAGAGAGTAGATACTAAGTCACATGTTCAAGCTTCAATTTCTGTCACATACAAGTAGCCTAGCTTGTATTTCTAGTTAATGTGGATAAAACGGAGTAAACAATTGTTAATACCAGCAACTTTCTCAAGTTCTCTGCTTTGGATTTAACTATGTACAGCTACTATTAATGTAGCAAAAAAAGAAAACATATTTATTTGGTTCCCTGTTTTCAACAATTAACATAAATAGCTTGTTGCTAGGCTAAACTATGAATTAGCCTACTTTATGAAACACATTTGCTTTTCAACAGACAATATTATAATAGTATTGCATAATCAATATAAAGTGATATTTTCTTAACGTTATTGTTAAGCCTTAACAATTGTGATTACTTGACTGATTGTTTTAGTACTACAGTACATTAGTACACATTTGTTTGGTCCATATCGCCCAGCCCTAGTCTTACAGTACTGTATGTGACAGTTTTGTGTGTGTGTGTGTGTGTGTGTGTGTGTGTGTGTGTGTGTGTGTGTGTGTGTGTGTGTGCGCGCGCGCGTCTCCCAGCACTAGTCTGTGCATGTGAGACAGACTGAAAATGTGTGTGTGTGTGTGTGAGAGAGTGAAGACTGGGGGGTGGGGCGGGCCACAAGAGGTCACCTAAACTCCCATGTCCCCTTTGGCTCCCAGGAGTCAGATGTCAAGCCCTCCTCCTCACCCCTCTGACGGCGCACGTGCTGGTTGTGGCTTCCACGCGCTCGTGGGAAGACGCGCACGCTCGGCCCTGCCCCCTAGCGGCCATAATCGCACCTCCACCACCTACTTTCACAACAATTCCAGTGGGCTAGTTTAGCAGATGCTTTTCTCTAAAGCGACTTAATGAGTATGATTAGTATTAAAGGCGTGGTAAGCAATTCTAAGCGAATACACTTTTTGTCAATATTTAGTGAATGACTCGAGCTGCCAGGTCTGTGTGTGCGTTTGAAAAGAATAATCCAGTGTTTCTACACAGCTGTGGTTGTGTAAAGTATTCCAGCATTCACTGCGTGTCCAACGTCGGTGGGGGGGGAGGTTTCTGAGGGGAGGTTGAAGGGCAACAATCCATCTCCAGCATCGCTGACTCCACCTTTTAAAGCAGATGGGTTGTTAGGTGCCTTGCTCAAGGGTGCTTACTGGTAGGCAAACACCGGGGCTCGAACCCGTGACCCTCCGTGCGGAGTCCCAAGCCTGTCCTGCCCCGAGCTCTCTTAACTAACTCTAGTTTGTGCGTGTGTGCGTGTGTTTTGACAACTGAATACATATTTTCCATTAAGGATACGTAAACAATTTAAAATGCACCAGTATTTTTAGGTTATTTGTGGAGGTAATGCGTTATTGGAGAAGCATAGGTGGGACCCTGGTCATGCCATTTTAAACACAAATATATATATTTGCTATAGTTGTATTATATCATCAGTTCAGTGTCTTCTACAGTATATCAGTGCAGTTTCTCCCCAGATCTAATCCTCTTTTACCGACATATCTCTTCCATTTAACGTCCCACCACCTTTTCAACTCACCCAGAATGCTTTGCAGTGAGGACTCTGTATCAATTTCTGTTATGAACACAAGGACAACAAGCCGCTGAAGAGAACTGCACACAGGAACTACCCGATAACTCAAATGAAAAACCTCATGAACTCGACTCACTCCTTCCTGCGTTTGCTGTCAGACGTGGTGTCTTCAGACTGAGGAGAAAGTCTCTAGGGAAAGACAAATGTGTCTCAAGGATATGCAAATATTCAGGAAAAGGGAATAGTCAACATTTGGCAGTTGCTTTATAGTAACTGTGACGGCTTTGATGTAAACATTTGCCCTGTGTGTGTGTGTCTGTGAGGATTGCATCAAGCCAGTGTTTGTAGCTACTTCTCTATATGTGTCATGCTTTCCCACACACATCTGTGTGGGCGCGTGCATGCGTGCATTGAGGTTATGTGTGTACACGGGGGACCTCTTGCTTTTGTTTGGCTTGTACAACACGAGCCACATCCTGACAACTTGGGAGCCCGGAAGTTTAAAAATAGCTCCAATCTTTTTAATTCGGTCTCCCGTCGAGAGCACTTCTGCCGACGGTTTTGATTTTTCCCGTGTCCCCCGGAACAGCAGTGGTCATGGCTGTCCACTTCCTATCATGTGACAGGGGAATTATTGTGTGTGTGTGTGTCTGTCTGTCTAACTTTAAAAATAAAACCTAATACTGCACAGCTGGTGGCCCTGTTTGAGACTATATAAAGCATTGTTTTATTTGTTATTTTTGTATAATCTGCAGACTTCAAAAGGAAACCTATGATGTGTTCGGCACTCATGCAGAACAGAATCAGGGTAGTGGTGTACCTAAAAACAAAATCATCTGAGGATGTTGCTGACATCTCTGGAAGTCAAATAAAGTAAAAATAAAGAGTGCTAGAATGGTTTGTGTGTGTCAGATAAAATACAAGTGAATTACCTGTGTTGTTGTCTCGCGAAGCAACCAAATAGATATGCAAACTACAGACTGGGGCTATGTAAACTGCCTCTGCTTGCTATAGGCAAATAGTTATAACTTTGTGAAGTGTCTGCTGCTCTCAGGCGTGTTCAAATGAAGGGTGTCGGCATGAGCTTGCCTTGTATTTTCCTGGTAACAACACATGCTTTATTGCTGCAATGTTCCCCAAGAAAAACAATCACATTTTGTCCAGAAATAAAGCCATTGCGCTCTTATTTTGTTGCTTGCCACTAGTATAATATCCATTTCCTCAATTTCCATGTGACACGGACATACGGACATGTGACGTAGATGAGTTTAATCTTAAGTAAACTCATCTGACGTCAAAATAGCACAGCATGTCATGTGCACCTGATCTGTACTGACTCGAATATACAGTATGTAGTTAGTACTACGTAAATCTTTCAAATGTATATATTTTTGTTGGGGGGGCTTGATTGATTGTGCTGGATCAAGTCCCACCTCAAAGGTGAAGCATCCGGACCCCGCGATGTTACTGTTGAGTGGTGGGGAATGTGCAAGCATAGCTAGATAAATCCTGCTTGCTTGCTCGCTCAGTGAGTAATCGAATTCATCCCCATTGTCTGTTGTCCAGATAGTCCTTAATGCGGTGTGTCTTAATTGTGTGCCTACTCATTGTTCGGGTGGAGCTGACCTAGTTGCTGCATCTATCCATTCTGCGTTGTCACTCTTGTTTCGTCTAGACGCGCTGCCAAACTGGCAAAGCCACAGACGGGCCCTTGGGACCTCAAATACCGTGACACTCTTATTTATATGTGGAGCGAGCCAAGTGCGGTTTCATTTATGTTTACAGTACTTTTAGCAGACACGTTTATCCCAAGGGATGTACGTAAGTCAGTAGGCCTGCGTGTCAATAGGTGAACCAGCAGTTGTAAGCAAAAAAAAATAAAAGGCTGGTCATAGAAATCTTGTTGAGGCAAGTGCTAACTCGAGTTGGTCAAGGTGTGTCAAGTGTTGTGTGTGTGTGTGTGTGTGTTGACGTTTGGGATAAACTAGCAGCCATGTCATGATTATCTGTATAGTGTGAGATTTCTGTTTATGCCTGTGTGCTTGTGATGTCCTGCATGTTTGTCCTCTGGGAGCACACACTGTTTCTGTCACTGTGTGCGTGTGTGTGGTCAGCTGTCGTGAGAGTCAAGAAGATAGCATGCTCTGTCCATTGAGGGTCGAACAGTGATTTCTTTTCCCTCCTGATCGGCTACGGTGTCCCTGGAAGGACACTTTAACCTTTTTGCTGACATTGAAAAGCGTTCAGACTATAGTCAGCCTTAAAGGGAAGTCAGCGATCGTACGCTAACACACGATAATTATAATATACGATAATCAATAATTTATTATACTCCTAGCTGTCTGTTCTTTGTGCTTGCTGAAAAAAATGTAATCGTGTTTTTCTACACAGCCATGGCTCTGTATGGGGACACATACCACACGCACCACACACAACACTATCCTACATCCTTGGCAGTGTGTTTCCAATGTAGTGTGGAGTTTCTGAGGGAGCACCCTACGGCATTGAAGGGAAATGTGATTTTCTTTGGATAAGAGTTCAAATATCAACTCCAGAATAAGTCCCTTATTAGTACAAATGAAGTACTGTACCTCTAGTCTAGTGTATATGCCCTTTGTGTGGCTGTATACTGTCATGATGTCCCATGGCTACATCACTATAAAACATATACTTACTACAAAATATCAATGAGTCACATGGTTTCAACCATTCTTTTCAAAATACAGACACACCAAGTTCCAGGGATTAGGTGTAATACTTTGGCGAGGAACAAGGGCTTATGGGAAATGTAGTCTTCTCTCTGGCAAAATTAAGTTACTTCCGCAAAAATGTCCACAGCCGCAGACAGGTTTGGATTGATGATGGTGATGATGTTAAATAGTTTATTTATGTATTTATAGATGTATTTATCAAATGTGATCCAAATGCTAAGTGTGTGTTTTGCCAAAATCCGTTGCTTGAATGACAAACATGAATGACCAATTGAAATCGCTTCTTCTGTCTGACCTGACCCCTGTGTGACCTTTATGTGACCCCACCACAGACCCCTGTCTCCTGGTGACGCCGCCATGCATGGGCGAGGCCGACCGTTTCAGCCTTGAGGCCTTGCGGCACATCCACAAGCAGCTGGACGACGACAACGACGGCGGCATAGAGGTCAACGAGAGCGTGGAGGTTAGTCCGCCCCCTGCTGAGTCGGGGTGGTACTTTCCTGGGATCCTTCTACTGAATATACTTTATATTATTACAGGATACCGTAATAATAAGCACAGTACATGTTTACACGTGTGTGTGTGTGTGTGTGCGCGCACGCGTGTACCTGGTGGCACCGTTTGCTTTGCGTTTTGTTTCGCTTAAAGGTACAGTCCGCTATTGCAAGCTAAATGTTAAGCTATTACACTTTTTGTCAAGTTCAACAAATATCTCCTCGCATTTCGCTATCTTACTGTTCTCTTTACCTGTTGAAAACATAATCCTTATAATACTTCTACGCAGCCCTGGCTCTGTAAATAATAACATAAACAAAGTGGTGAACCCCCCGCGCTTATCAACAAAGCCGTAGTACTACGCTTTGCTTCACAATGCATTTCTATGTGTGAGGCGATACCATTTTGATTTGAGCTCAAAGTTAGCAAGAATGACTGACCGTGCCTTCAACATTCGTTTGTCTGTTGAGTGGCGAATCACTGACCGATTGCCGTCTATGTGGGTGGTGAAGTTGGCGCAGAGACCAATTAAAGGCAGGGTTGATTATTCTTGCTAATTTAAGGTTGTGTTCAGTATGGAATAACGTTCATGTGGTTAATGACGAGAGAAAGATGGTTTAGATTGTTGTTTCAGCTGTACGGATGATTGTATTTTTGTACTAAACCTGTGAAAATACATTTTCACACAATCAGGCGTTCTGATTTTATATTTCATGCATTTTATTTCAGAATGAGATGTCATACATTTCATGTAAACTGAGATGGTGATGAATATGACATTTACTACTGGCATTTCATATCGATGAGACAAAAACTCACGTTTTAAACACCCAAACATGAATAAAATACAGCAAGCATCTTTTGAAAGTTGTTCAAGTAAACAAAAAGGTTCACTGACTTAACATAGCAAATGTTCTTGCCACTGAAACTGGTGACCCAGCCTCCAGCTAGGGATGTGATTGGCTCCGCCTGGCTGATAAACGTTCTAATTTCAGTGTTCCCAAACTGATATTTTAAGAAAAGCAAAATAAGCAAATGGTAGGATGGTTTGTGTGAGTTTATTCTTGGCAGTCTTATTATTTACTTAAAAATAAAGAGCTGTATGTCAGTTGAGTAGGAGTCAGGTGTAATCCTTAAAATGTCCCCCCCCTCTTCCCATCACCAAGCAAATTATGTTTGGACTATCAGGTGTTATTAAATTACCTTAAGGCATAATTGACTGAGACTTTGAGTCTTTTTAATTGCTAAAATAGTTTTAAACACTATTTATTTCTTGCTGTCTGTCCAAAAAGAATGATGTAAAATAAATTAAATAAAAACATGCCTGATTTTCAATTTGCAAAGCTACTTAACAAAATTCCATGTAGCTTGAAATAGCTCACTGTATTTTGGTGAAGCTCCGTGTCATGCAAGCATACATGATGTAGGACATACCTAAGATGATGTGTAATCATTGTGTATACCCAGTGCTTTCCTTGGTTACCCAGTGATTTCCTTGGTTACCCAGTGCTTTCCTTGGTCCAAAACATCGCTTAGCTTCACTGTTAATGGACTAGGCACATTATTCATTGCCACTTCTCATATAATCTTTTGTGTCTTTTAGTTAGAACGTTAAACAATTACAGACACATCAAACTGTCATTATTGTCTTTGCTAGTGGTTAAATAAGTGTGGAATGCATATGGGAATTGTTGTGTGTGTGTGTGTGCTGTTTGGCGTAAGGATAGCCTTCATCCAGTAAGACACTGTTACTTGGGCCTATTTAAATAGATGCAGTTAGGGATGGGAACCTTGCTCAAGGACACCTCGAGAGTTAGCGGGTTTGGAACCAGCGAGTTCTTGATCACCTATCGCCCGCTCTACTACTGCGCCACTTGCCGCCCCCATGAGACCCTTTCTGCCATTTCAGACCGGGGTGACATTCTGTGTGTGTGCGCGTGCACGTGTGCATGGCAAGTGTGAGAGTGTGAGGTTTATACACTGGGCCTCGAATGTGGTCGTGCCACAACAGAGCTCGTCGCAGTGCTTATAAGACCTCGAGATGGAGGAGGTGTTGCACCAGGCCTCTGGGACGTCTACGTGTGTGCGTGTGTGCGAGCGCGCACGTGTAGGTGTGCATTCAACTGTTACTGTGCATATGAGATGGTTTCTCCCTGAATGTGATCTGTTCTCTCGTGCAGTGCAAATGCAAACCTTTCCCACACGAGCATAATAAGAACACCTTTTAAAAACAGAGTTTATGGAGTTTACACATTGGTTTGACAGATGAAACAATGCAGAATACTCGGTCCATTTAAAGCAATTGAAATGTTAGGAATGAAACATCAGGCAGCATATGATTAGACCATCTTACTCTATTGGATTTTCAATGCTGGATTTACAACTGTTATCTTTACTTGCTCCAGAACATGATCATTTGTCTCTGTTATTCGATGTGTTACCTATCAGACCTGTACGGTGTGTCTATTACTGCATGTGTTGTTTTTAGCACCACAGCCATTGAAGTTTTGCTGACTTCCTTGCTCGGGCAGTAATGTGTTAAACATGGTCTCTCCTATACGTGGTGAGTAACACTAGTCACACACCAGTGTTATTATCAATGGGGGAGGGTTCTGACTCACTGACGCGTGCCACCGCAGTGCTAATCCCAACCATCGGGGGGGGGGGGCTTCAGATGTCACCCCTCCTCCCCCACGGCCCACCTCACCTCTAACAGCAACCCCCCTTCCCCACACACCTCCTTACTCACGGTTGACTTAAAACGTACAAAAAGACTACATTCTGCATTCTACAACTGCAGTCTACAGAGAGTGCAAAGCATCTTGGGAAATGGAGTAGTTTAACACCCAGGGGGTCTGACTGATCTAGCCACCTGCCTGGCACACGTCAGTGCAGGACCCCTGCTTCTATGGTTCAAAAGGCAACAACTTGACGAAGAAGGTCAAAGTCGCCAGAACCGATACTTGAAAGTATCGTATCGGTGCCATCCCTACTTGCTGCATCCCAGGACGGCAGTTGGGAGTTGATGAACTCACGCCCCGGGCAACAACAGTGTGGAGACTCACTCCCGGACCAAAGCCAGAACCGATACTTGAAAGCCTAGCCCCCACTACCCCGCCCCATCCCAGACGGTCAACGGACTCTAGCTACATTACGGCGTTCCATGGAGGGAACAATAAGGCTCCTCCCATCTCACCGTGCATAATTAAACGCATGGTTAGTCATCCTCGAGAACGCTCCCTATAACTTCAAGCTCAATTCAAAACAAACTCCCTCAGACGCTCCGCCCACACACATTGAAACGCATTGCGAAGCCAAGAGGGATTGTGGTTGTTACTGGTGTTTGCCACTTTGTTTGTGTTCCTATTTACGGAGCAAGGGCTGCGTAGTAGTACAGGGTTATTTTTTTCAGCACGCACGGAGAACCATAAGCTAGTGGAATGCGAGATGTTTGGTGAATCTTTACAAAAAGTGTATTGTCTTATAATTAGCTTACAATCGCTTATTTACCTTTAACCAGCCTCCTTTTCTAAGCGTTCCTTGGTGGACGTGGACCGAGGGTTTGAGTGACATTCGGGTGTCCGTTGCCGAGGGCAGTCGCCGGGGACGGCAGGTGCAGCAGCTCCTCCGGTCCGAGGTGCTGCCCGGTTGCCAAGGAGAGGCGCGGGTGGGCTCGGGTTGCATCCCTTTGAAATGACAAGAACCCAACTCACGTTGGTCAGGGTGGTCGGTTAGTGTGTGTGTGTGTGTTTGTGAGTGTTGGTGTGATTGTGCATGCTTGCTTGTGTGTGCATTTGAGTGTGTGGGTGTTTGTGTTTCTCTTTGAGTGTGTGTGTGCAAGTGTCTCCTTTAGTATGTGAGTGTCTAATTGAATCTGTGTCTGTGTGTGTTTGTTTGTTTGCGTGTGTGTGCGGGCCACATCTACTGTACGTCGTAACGTACAAAGGAGATCATGCGTGTGTCTGGGCTGGGTCTATACATAGGCGGCTGTACGTCGTAACGTACAGAGGAGGTCATTCGTGCGTCTGGGCTGGGTCTATACATAGTCGTAACGTACAGAGGAGGTCATAGGCGTTTATACAGTGTATACATAGGCCGCTGCGTGAGAAGCGCTTAGAAACGTGCCCTGGCGACACCGAGAGAGGGCACGGCATGTCCGGAAGCCCGCGCCCTCAAGCCAACGTTCGGGCCCTCATGGCGGGACCCAGAGACGGGCGTTGGCTGGCGACGTGTCTGCTAGCGATGGTTCTATCACTGTCTGGGTGTGTGTGAATAGACAGAGTCGTGTGTATGCAACAGCCCAGCTGCAGCCATCTGTATTTGTATAGCACCTTTCATACAGAGTTGCAGCTCAAAGCTGTAGCAGGCTAAAGTGCCTGTGTCGCTCCAGCTCCAACCGCCATGTTGGAAACTACGTTTCCTCCTTTCATGTTAGGATTAGCGGTTGATTTTGCCCTTTTCTTTCTATTTTAACCTTACCTGATTGGCTATCTGACTGCGAGCGAGAGGACAGGTCAAAGGTTAAAACATACAGTATGTCACACCGTGATTTCTATTTTATTTCTTTCCGAGAGAGGACTTTTAGCTAAATGACACGTTATACAGATTTAATGATTAGCCTGGCTCATTCAGGTCACACAGCAGACCACAAGATTGGAGGAGGGGAAAAAAGATGTAAAGTTTGATTGTCACCTATAAGTGCCAATCATCTCTGATTGTTCCACCCATTCCCTGCACCAGCTATGGTTAACAGTATCAGATATACCATGTCATTTTCCATTGTATTAGCTGCATTGTATTATGCGGTTTTAACATGGCGTGTCACAAAGCTTTCACATTTGAGCTGTATGCATTTATCTCATCTTATCTTGATTTAGGCCAAGTCAGGACAGTGTTTATAGAACTTGAGACTAACGGTATTTTTTCCAAATATCTTTCTTTTCCTGCAGATCCTCAGCCGTGTTCACCCCCGTCCCCCAGAGCGCCGGCCTATTAATAGCCAGTAATTATTCTACCATGATATTAAACAAAACACTGGCCCTGGGGTCTGATGTAGCAAATGGCTTTGTGTCGTGTTAAGTGAATACCCTCTGACTCAGAGGTACAACGATGCAATGCACATGCTAATGGTGGCTAGCTGATAGCGCGGACGTCAAAGCCTTCGGCGCTTGGCAGCCACCGCTAATGCGTTTGCTCTGTAATCTGTGCAGTGTGGTTTTGAATCCCGGGTGGGGATGGACGAACTCTGTCACGCACAGGTCAGGTTTCTATGCGTACAGTTTAATATTACTTTAATAGTGTAGTAATTACTTGGTGGTGACATGTTTATTTGTACTGCCCTTAATCATTGGTACTGATCTTATAGGGCTTCACAGGCCTATGTTTAGCTGGAAATAAACCATGGGAACCATTCTTGGCCTCTCAGCGCTGATTGGACCACCTTCTCGGCAGCTTCAGCGGATGTGGAGCTAATGAGTAGATAACATAACAATAACACAGTAACGACAAAACAATTATCATAACCATTATCTCCATACACACCTTTAATACCCACAAGGTCAAATATACGCTAGGCTGTAGAAGATTTGCCGCGTGAGCTTTATAGTTTAGTGTGTTGGCTTATTTAACACAGCCATTGGACCAACATTGGCTATATAGCTAATTTACCTAAATAAAATGTACAAACATCAGTACATCAGCATCGTACAACACATTACATACTGTAGTCTCTCTATGTTGGGAAAAAGTTGGTTCCATACAAAGGTTTTTCATCAGTGACCTTATTCCTAAGTGTGTGGCACACCCTTATTATATAGTTCTATGGGCACACCCAGCGTAGTGGGACTGAAGGTTAGGCTAGATTATTAGTCCAACTTGTTGATTAAATATTAAATAATTAAATAGTGAACTATGGAGGCTGACTGGATGGCAGCAGAGAGAGCAAGCCCGGCAGGCAGTCCAGGAGGCTGTAGACAATGGACTCTCTGTAGGTTGTCAGAAGGGACCAGTGGCTCAAGGGCAAGAGTCCTTTGGCCCATCTGGAATGCGATATATGAACAGATACCCGTTTGTTTGACACTGTGTTTTGTTTTCTGGGCATATCGAGTTTGCCTCTGTGTGTGCGTGCGTGTGTGTGTGTGTGTGTGTGCGCGTGCATGCGTGTGTGTGAGCGTGTTCTGTGTTAATGCTGTGTCATCGATTATGCACTACATGTGCCAACGTACTCATTTACAATTTTAGAATTTTTAGATAATCTCATTAAAAATAAAATGAATTTCCTTCGGTTTCATTTTTGACTAACCGGTCTGTAAACACCCGTCAGACAAAAGATGAATAACCTTCGGTGCTCCGCTAGCCTCCCAATCCTCAACCGCAATTATCATAGCTATCTTGTTATCTAAACGGCTAGCCACAGAAGCCACATGGCGGACGAACACTTCGCTCTTTGTGGTTCTTCGTCACAGCGTTTAATTCATAGCAGCTTAATATTGTCTTATCTCACCACATGCAAAAATTAAGGGGCGGAGTCACGGATGCTGCAGAAAGATTGTGGATGTTTGATGCTATATCAAAGCAAAGCTCTGCCCCCTTCACCTGCCATAGGGTGCTCCCTCAGAAGCTCCGCCCCCACCCCCACATTAGACACACATTGCCAAGGCTGGGATAGTGTTGTGTGGTGCGGTCTGCACCACTTTGTGTTCCTATTTACAGAGCCAGTGCTGCGTAGAAACTCACAGATTTGTTTCCCGGCACGCCGCACACAGAACGGATACCTAGAGAAACACGAGGAGATATTCGCAGAATTTGACAAAAAGGACTTTTTCTTTTTTTTTCTCATCATTTGTTTTCATTCACACGCATTTCTAAAGTCCCTTTTCCACGAACGGCTGGGGATTTGTTACAATAGCAAATGGCATAAAACGGGGAATGTTATTAAAAGTATTGGCTTGAAGGTGTTTGTTGTCAGCCATTGGCTGTTGCCTTGGCTTTTCTGGAGGCGTTCAGTGTCAAGGGTGTTATTGATGGGGTGTTGAATGTTTGAACACCAGAGGAGGACATCCGGAGGTTGTGTCAGGACGCGCGCACGCACACACACAGACACACACACACACACACAGACACACACACAGGCAAACACGTGTGTGCGCAGGTGGAAGTAATACTTCCCCTTTGTCTTTTTTGCGGTCTCACTTTGCAAGTGAAGTCCCTAAAAGGAAGAAAGAGAGAAAAGTGTATTTGACCAAAGCTACGCTTAGCCAAAGCCAAAACACACACGCACACACACACACATACTCTCACGGGATGTTAACCACTTTTTCTCATTCTCTCAAAGATTGTCTTACTGCACAGTATACTGTATGTGGTTAAAATAATAAATGGTGAATAAGAGTCCCTGCATAAAATGTTGCGTATGCTGACGCTCATAAAGCATTTTTCCTAAGCGTAGTTGAAGGATTCACACGTGAGGGTGTGAAATATGTAGCGCTGCACTAAAGCTTTGCGTTGACGCGTGCGCGTGCCTTCTCTGTGTCCACGCAGTTTATTATCGAGGACATGAAGCAGCAGCACACGAACAAGCACAGCAACCTGCATCGGGAGGATCAACACATAACTGTGGAGGAGCTGTGGAGGGGCTGGAAGACGTCTGAAGGTACGCGACGCCACCGACAAACACAGGCTTTATTGGGTGGGTGGGT
>JAODUK010031481.1:4690-22767 GCA_027564635.1 Typhlichthys eigenmanni
CCCCCCCCCCCCCCCCCCCCCCCCCCTCCAAAAGGGGTCCTGCCCGTCTAATAATAAAGTGCTTGAGTTGTCAAGCGCTTCAGCAACACCCTAATTTGCCCTGACAGCTACTCAAACATACACGCACAAAAACACACACACACACACACACACACACACGTAAATGCACACAGGCATATAGACAGTCTATCAATCTGGGTCTTTATTGGAAGCAAGGGGATGAATGCAGTGTTGCGTGCTGTTGCTATGGCGATCGAGCTAAAGGTGTCTGCTACACAGTTGGAGACAGTGACCCTGTTCCAAAATGGTCTCTAGGCCCCTTTACATTACATGCTCTCCATACCCAATGGGAGTTAGACACTCTCTCCCTCTATTAATACATGAAATACTGTATGTATATTTACTACACGCTTCTCACCTTATACAGTACAGTCTGCTCACAAAAGGAATCTCTTAGTAAGGC
The DNA here is from genome assembly GCA_027564635.1 of Typhlichthys eigenmanni. Classification (NCBI taxonomy): domain Eukaryota; kingdom Metazoa; phylum Chordata; class Actinopteri; order Percopsiformes; family Amblyopsidae; genus Typhlichthys; species Typhlichthys eigenmanni. Next base: position 5,154 of record JAODUK010031481.1, read on the forward strand.
AAGTTCTTCATTTATCCTGTACATTTGCTGGGTAGCCTTTACAGTGTATTAATGTATACGTACTCTGCAATATGTTAGTTTGAATCAAGCTAAGCGATGTGTGTCTCTCTGTGTGTGTGTGTGTGTGTGTGTGTGTGTGTGTGTGTGCCCATGACCTGTAATGTTTACACCTGGATGACATATCTACAGTAGTGAAAGAGTGCCATCTTCAGACCAGAATAGCTAGGAAATCAAGTGTGTGTGTGTGTGTGTGTGTGTGTGTATGTGTCAGAGAGAGAGAGAGAGAGAGAGAGAGAGAGAGAGAGAGAGAATACTTTGTCCACTGTTACCAATTACATTCCAATGCCTTCCTTGCACATTGCATTGTTGCAATATCTCAGCAATGCAATGTGCAATCTTCTCTTCCCCTCTCCCACACACACACACACACACACACACATCTGATACATGTCTAGACCATGTGGTTCCTATTAACGCAGACTATATGTGTGTTCTGCTGTACATGCAAGTCCTCTTTTTGCAGTAGGGAGGGGTTAATTGCATGGTGCGAAGTTTATGGCGTGCCTTGCGTTTTCTATACTGCACAGCGAGCGAGACATTGACGTTAGAGACATCGTCGCCACCATGTTGTTTGCACACAGGCCTGTTCAGGTCTAACGTTACACATTATGCTCAACTTCACACAAGGATTTACAGCGTTTATAGCAGAGCTGCCCTCTGTAAATTGTACTGTAGGAAAAATGCAATGTCTCTGAATAGGTTTTCGCAAATTATAATTATTCGATATTGTTTCCATTTCAAATATGAATATTTTGACAACAGGGAATTGTTGAGATATTTAGTATATCTGCATTGCATTTTTCCTGTTGAAAACCTTTTTTGGACAACTTAGGAACTTTTGTTTCTGACATTTTAACGAAACGCATAGTTTTTGTCTAGATATTAATCGAGAGAGAGAGAGAGAGAGAGAGAGAGAGAGAGAGAGAGAGAGAGAGAGGGCGGTTGGCGGGGTGGGGGGTGGACGGGAGGAGGGAAACATTCTCTGCCACCAGAGCAGAGGAGGACAGGAGCTGCTCCTGCACTGACCTGAGAGAGAGAGGGAGAGAGAGGAGGTATACTTCACCTGCATATCACAGTGTTTAAATTGTTTGGACCGCTAATGGTCTTTGTGTGAAAAACACACATTAGATACCAAGAAGGAGCTAATGCTGTTTCTTCTTTAGAGCGGTTTGTAGTCTCTTTTGTGCTTATGTGTGTTTTCGACGTGACCCCCTAGTGGAGTATACAACTTTTTAATATTCTGTGGACATATGGGACTGCTTTCTGACCATAGCCTCTCAGGTAAGACATCGATCCCATAGTGTGTGTGTGTTTGTATGACATGTTAAGTCATGTTGCTGTTTGTCTAACAATTATTTCCTTATCGTGGGAATAATAAGGAAGACAATGCCTCAGTACAAGTGAATTACTGTTAAAGACAAGACATTTTGTTTAGTTTGGTTTGACGTTTATAAGCTGTAACATTCAGTTGAAAAACAAGGTCAGTGGGCTATGACAGCAATACTGTAGTGTTTGTTGCAACACATCCAATGAAATTCCAAAAAGCCAAGATACCAAAAGATGAGAGGCATGATGCATTATGCAATGGATTCACATATTACTTAGAAGCATGTTCCTGTGTTATAGGAAAGTATGTGTGCGGAGTCTTTTTTACATTTTACTTATAGGTTTGATTGCATCAAGATTGGGTTAAATTTATATTTCTTTATGACTGATATTATATATTACAGGTCTCTGCGTATTTTCAAGCTATCTAACAATTTAAAATGTGGAATTATTGAATTTATTTTGTATGTCATATTCTTTTATAAAATAAAAAATGTCTTGTGCTATTTGGCAAGACAGTATGACATTTATGTGTGTGTGTGTGTGTGTGTGTGTGTGTGTGTGTGTGTGTGTGTGTGTGTGTGTGTGGTATCAGATATCTCATTGCAGATGGGTTGGGTTATTACGAGAAACACACACACTATTCTTCTCTTCGCCTCTGTATATCTCTTCACCCTCTCTGTGCCGGTATGTCTCTGTCTCTCTCTCTCTCTCTCTCTCTCTCTCTCTCTCTGCTTCCTTTGCAGTTCAGCCTTTTCTGAATTTGCCTGAAAAAATAAAAAATATTTATATTTTCTATTAGCATTCTTTGGTAGACTAGATAAAGAAAAGGAAGAAGAAAACACAATTTTCACTCAATGCATCCATGCACAATTATGCGTGATTAAGAGATTAAATAAGTAACATGTCCATTTATATGACTAACTACTTTAAATAAATAATTGCAATTAACACTAATTAATATAAGAACACTTAACACTGTGATGAAAAATGACCTTAAATAAATCATTGTAATTAACACTAATTAACAAGAACACCTGTCCATATGCCTTAGGGAGTCCCAGGGCTAGGTTGTGTTCCGGAGCGGTCACCCAGCCAACAAGGTCAAAGGTCACCTATTTAAGAGGCTCAGGTGACACAAATGAGTCCTTCAGGCGTCATGGCCACCTAAGAGAGTGCTTTAAGACCCATCACTGTGTGATTACAGTGGGAATGTGTTTGTTTAACACGGAGGTAAATTAAAAGCATCTGAATTAGTTTATTAGTTTAATTCCACACTATGTATGATGTCTTCTATGTTATATAGGGGCCAGTTTCAGGTTCATATTCTATTCTATGTATATTTTGTCTTGTGTTTGCACATTGGAAGCACATATTATTGGATTAGCCATTGTGGGATTTGATGGGGTTGGGTGGAGGTGAAATCAACCAGCTTTCATGTCAGTAGAAATTTTAAACATCCTGAAAAAGCCTATTAAAATCAAAGACTACGGGTTTTTTTACATTTCTTTTTTATTCAGCACTTATTACATTTGAATACTGTAGCAGATGTTACATTTTTCTTGGTTACCTTATTTGTCATACCATAACTCGCGTGAAATTTCACCTTTGCATTATTCATGAAGGGACTGAGAGGGAAGAGGTTACAGCAAATACAGAACCAAAGAATATATCAAAAAGGAAATGGTAAACGTCGATCAAAAGCTCAAATGGGAACAATGCAGGATCAATGCAAGAAAGAACAGCAGGAGAATTCCCCTTTAATATGTGTTTTCTTATTTAGCAGTGTGTAGAATCTAACGGAACGGCAAGTGATTTTTCATTGTTGCATATCTCATCATCTCTCTCTGCAAATTTTTAAATGTAAAGTTGATCCGGAGGCATCACGCTTTGCACAGCCAGCAGCTTGTAAGAGCACGGTGGAACATTAACATTAACCCAAAACTGAGCATTCCCAGATGTTTTTTAGTTGTCATAATTTCATGTTTCTACCCGCGGCCCCCCACACCCACACAACATCACCGCTAACAATATCTCCTGTGATCAATTGAAATTCCGTACAGTTGCCGTGCCCAAAATAACCACGTTAAAAAACATTCAATAACGAATTGAGCACTATTTAATTAAGGTCCGCTTGTTACCGTTCATTTCCATGTGTCAAACAAACTATGACTAATCCGGTCTCCGAGGTTACAGCGTCTCAGATATCTGACTGCTTCAGAGCTGAGTGACAAAATAGCACAGTACAAAGAGGCTGGGCTTCAGATGGAGGGCCCGTGGTCTGGTACGAGAGAAAGTGTCCGAGGATAGTGGTGGAAATAATAAAAGCTTTTCAGGATCAAAGCCTCGGTGAGGCTTGTGTTTTTACAGCTCATGTCGAGACAGCAACGAGTCAGGCTTGTGTGTGGTGTGCGTGTGTGTGTGTGTGTGTGTGTGTGTGTGTGGGGGGGGGTTACATGTGGCTTGCAGTTTCTCACGGCCATACTGTTGATGTCGTGACTGACAGCCTTGTAAAATCTCAGGAAAGCATGAAACGTGACATGGAAGTGATTTGTGCGTGCGTGCGTGCGTGCGCACGTGCGTGCGTCTGTGTGTGAAAAGTGATCCATGGGAGGGCACCAGGTAACCTTTGAACCCTGTCTTAAACCGCTAAGTGCTGCTTCTTATTCACTCTCAGCAGGGTCCTCTAATCAGAACCATAACTCCATGGCCAACCCTCTATTCATACACACACATACAGAGCATACAAAAAAAACCTTGGGCTTAGTGTCTGCCTAGCGTACAAAGTCTCACAGTCAGTTGGTATGCTTGGCTGTGATTGTGATAATTTGCAAATGACTTAATTGCTGCTTTGGTAAATTTGACCTGAATCTACATTGCCACGTGTGTGTGTGTGTGTGTGTGTGTGTATGTGTAGGTATGCGTTGTTCCACAAGGGAGTGTGTCGGTGCGCGTGCCCTACACCTTGAGCGCGTGTTGACACAGTGATTACAGGGCAGCTGGTACACATTGGCTCTTGCTGCACCCCGCCGTTTACAGTTCTAATTAGTTCCTCTTCCAAATAAGAGACAGGAATTTTAATAGAGAACTGCTGGTCTTGCCGACCACCTCTGCACACGCTCACATAAAGAAGGCTGTGTAGGATGTATATGAGTGCATGTGAATACGAATGTCTGTTGTCGAACACCAAGTGATGTGGACTGACGATGCTTGTTATTTGTGCAACAACAAACATTGACTGACAACGGCCAAATGTCTTCTCCACCAACCACTACCACCACCAAATAGTCAAGTCTCCATTTAGTTTTCACAGTTGCCTGTTAAAGAGTGTGGAGTGAGGCCCTGTGACCTAACATGACCCCGGTGTGACCTTTCAACTTTGGGAGGGTCGGGCATAGAAGGGTTCTGAGGAAAGGATCAGGCAGGGTCATCGGGCGAATGACAGAAAAGTCAATATCTGTCACTTAAAAGCCAGTTAGCGCTTCTGTCATGCTACTTCTGTCAATGTCCACAACATGAAATTTTAGGAACTATGAAAAGGCTACGAAACAATGCAAAATGGTCATTTTATGTACCAGTTTTCTGTGTAATATGTCCCGTTTTATGTTACAGTAGTCTAATACACGCAACACATGCAAGACATGCCATTTTGTTTGTTGCGTTTCTTGATAAATGATGATTCATAGGAATTTGACAGGTGTGTATGTTACAGTAGGTGTGCATGTTTGTGTGCAATGAATATGTCGTTATCTTCCCTTTTCTGGTCTGTCCACAGGTGAAGAAATCTCACACTGAATCTCATGTTCCAGACCCTTCCGACACCAGGTATGCTTGCAAACGTGTGCTTGTGTAACATGTGAAATACTAGCTGCAATATGTATGATATTGTGTGTGTGTGTGTGTGTGTGCGCGTGTTTATTTGGTCATTGCAGAGACTTTCTTCTATTTTATTAAGTAATCAACACTTTCCCATGGCCTTAGAGTTCTGTATGTGCTCGCTCGGGACCCTTTTAAGTCACACACACACACACACACACATGAACAGCTGAACTGATATACTGTATGTGCAGCATAGTGAGCAATAGAGACCCATTATGGGTGATTTGTTTTAAAACGCTTTGCTCTTGAAGTGCTTATGTTATATTGTAGATTGTAATCAGCCTTGAATCACTCTCTGAGCGTCCAGCAATGATGTGAAAACCAGAGAAGAGTTTATGAAACACCAACCCCTGCCACAGCCTTTGGAAGTGTAAAGAGAAAAAAACAGCAGGAGAGAAAATGAGGAGAGAGTGAGACGGAATCATTTCCTGCTGTTGGAGGATGACGGTCCAAAACGAGTGAGAAGAACCGTGTTGAGGGGAAAAAGGATGAGCTAAAAAAAACGAAAAGATGACAGATTGAACCATGTGAAAGATTGTATGTGAACATGTATTATGGCTTCTGCAGACTGCTGTTTGAAGTTGGGGCTCGCCGCTACATCACAGTATTGCGTTGTTGATGATAAAACAGAGATAGTGTTTTTGGCAAAAAGAAAAACGAATGTTTGGCTGTAAACAGCGGGAAGCGGTAACGCCGACGGCTGCGTCGTGTCCCGGAGGCACGTTCACGATGCCCTCTCTCGCTGTCTCTGCTGAAAGCCACGTGTTTATACCTGTCAGTCAGACTGTGGGTTGCAGTCGTGTGTGACGATGCCATCTGCCCGTATAGCATTGGGATGGACTGTGTCCAGACCACGAAACACACACACACACACACACACACACACACACACACACTCTGTGTGTGTGCAAAACTAAGAGCGAGTGCTATGACAGCCCTCATTTATTTTCACCCTCCACATTCTGTCTGTGATGTCCTATAAGAACACATGAGCACTAGCGTAACCAGTCTGCGGGCAGCAGCAGTCAGGGCTGGCGCACACACGCACACACACACACAGACACATACACAGAGACACAGACACACACACATACACATACACACTGCAAATAGTACACACAGTGAGTCATCATTAACCCATATCTTCCACTACAAGATACATTGCATGACGTGTGTGCGTATGCGTGTGTGTGTGTGTGTGCATGTGCGTTTTACCAGATGTGCTTTTGTCGGAAGTGATATGAAACAATCGGCATGATATGAAATATATCCACAAAAATAGCTCCACTCAACTTTTGCAAAAAACTCTTCCTAAACAAAGTGCAGTGGTGGATTTGCTCACATGAATATGTATCTGTATATGACACACACACACACACACACACACGCACACACACACACACGCACACACACACCCGCTCTATACATTTATTGAAGAGCCGTGAAGCCCGCAGAGTATGTCTCATGCCTCTGGAATACAGCTCATGTTATTTGTCATGTCCTTCAACACTGAGGGTTCTGGCTCTGGAATCGCTGTTATTCACAAGAGAGAAATAGAAAAGTACTTTATTGTGAAATGTGTGTTTGGATCTCGTGTGTGTGTGTATGTGTGTGTGTGTTTATATGATAGTTCAGCGTGTTAGTTATAGTTGTTCAAAAATGTAATTGTGCGTGTGTGTGTTATTGAATATGAATATTTGATACTTCCAATGAGACCCTAAAACAACATCCCGTCACATTCCCTATCAAAAGAGGATATTGGTGTAGTTTGGGTCACGTCTCTCTGTTCTGTTTCTCTATATATCTCCAGGTCTATGGAAATGCAGGACCTAGCCAGTCCTCATAACCGTGTCGGGGGAGGAGACTCGACAGGCTCCAAAGTGGACAAGAACAATCTGGGCAGCTCCTCCATTACCACCAACGGAACGGGAGGTGAGGACAGAGCGCCAGTCAGGATAACGGTTCTGCTTGCTGCTCCACTGACCTCTTTGTTTTGGCTATCCACGCGGTGTGAAACGCAGAGCGGAGGAGAGCAGGGGAGACTAGGGAGAGACTGGTGTCTTAGTGGGGGCGCTATCCCAAGTCAACACACAAGCTTGTGACTCAAAAGCAGGGTGACTTTATTAACGGGTCCCTTAAAGCTGCAGTAAACGACGCTGGGGAAAGAGTATTGATATTTGAACTCAAAACAAAAGCACCTCTCACTTTAGTCGCCCCCAGAAGGCCCACCCACCACATTGGACACATTGTCAAGGCGGGGATAGTGTTGAGTGGTGCGGTCTGCACCACTTTGTTTGTGTTCCCATTTGCAGAGGCAGATACATTTTCAACGTGAACACAGTATAGGGTAAATATGAGTATAAACAAAGTGGTGAGTACCGCTCACAACAACAATGCCGCTTGGCTGTGGGGCGGCGCTTTTGAGTGAGTTTGTTTTGATCTGAACTCGAATTTAACAAGCTTTCTCGACAATGACTAACCCTAACTGTCAAGCTAAAGAAATGCATCAAATGCAAAAATTACATATCTTGTTTATTACATTTGGTCATTTGCAGTTAAATATATCTTAAATTGTAATTACAACATGTTTACAGTGTTTTCTTAACTAAATAATAAATTATAAGAATTATTTGTAAATTAACTGTTTTTTTTTTATCTCAAGGTTTTATGCTAATTTTAGTTTTAAACTCTTTGTAAGTCAAAGAACATAATGTATTGGATTGAAAATGTATTAGTCAGAAAGGATTTTTATAAAAGCCCCTTTTGAAACATTTACAGCAGATGGGAACAGGACACATCCACGCAAATACACACATGCACACACACTGGCAAGAGTGCCTGAGTAAACCATCAGAGAATGTGTGTGTAAACACACGGTGAAGCGTTTCTCTCCCCTCAACTAACCACTTGGCAAAGTGTGTGTGCGCGTGTGTGTGTGTGTGTGTGTGTGTGTGTGCGCGCGCATGTGGGTGCGTGTGTTTGAGTGCATGACATCCAAAATCCAAAAGTCTAAAATCCCACTGGAAAGTATTTCCTCCACAAGAGCATTAAAGATTCAGCGCTCTCTTAGATGTCAACATTACAGACCCTGTCCTCTCTCTCTCGCTCTCTCTCTCTGTCACCATCTCTGTCACTCCTTTCCACACCCTCTTGTTTCCCATTCTCATTATATGCCTTTCCATCTCAGTGTCTTCCCATTTATTTCCTCTTCTTTTCTCTCTCTCTCTCTCTCTCTCTCTCTCTCTCTCTCTCTCTCTCTCTCTCTCTCTCTCTCTCTCTCCCCTCCCTCCTTCTGGAATCGTTTTAGTCTAAGAGCAGTTTGGTGGAATGGTGAAAGAGCCCATGTGCTTTGTTGAAGTCAATTGTGATGTGTCTGTGATTCAGCATGCAGTGGAAACAACTTGTTTCCAACAATGTGCAATGGAAAAACTAGTCAACGTGTCTGTTTATTTCAAGCGTGCACACACGCTGAAAGGCAGTGGTTGTAGTGGACATAGCGTTATTTCAAACCATATTAGAGCACATTCAATCATTTTTGATGAGCTCAATGTTAATGGTTTTCACAGTCAGGGTTGAGACTGGAGGCATGTTGCCAAAACAAACGACATACCCAGAATTCTTCCCACCTGACATCTGCCCACTGGCCCACCAGCCACTTGGCCTCTGCCCGTCTCCATGGCGACCCATCTGTCTTCATTAGGACCTGCCTGAAGTGCTGCATTGCCCCCGAGGGGATTAATGGAGCCGTCCTAAATTGAATCACATATATATTCAATATTATTAGAATTAAGGGTGATAGAGCTACGCCAAAAAAGAGTTACCTCCTCCCTCCAACCCACTCCTTGAGCTCACAAACTGCACTTGGTTCCCAGGGTATCCTAATCTCACCACCTTCCCCACCTTGCATCCTTTATAGGAGAGAATATGACCATTCTAAACACTGCTGACTGGCTGCTGGGATGCAGTAGCCCGCCTTCCGCTGCGAGCTCCAAGGACTATGGTATATGAGGGCTTGTGTGTGAACCAGAGTGAGAGCACTGTGTATTATTAAGTTGGGCCGAGACCTCACTTGGCACTCTAAATGCAGCGGGGAAGGGGAGTCCCGTTGCTGTCCGAGATGTAACTCTGAAATCTACTTTGCCTATTTTGTGCGGTTGGTCTGGGGTCATTTGCTGTGGAAAATGGGGTGTTTATACGAAGGCAGATGCATTTAAATGGCTAAGCCAGAATAAAAGAAAAAGGCGATCTTTAATTCAATTGACTTGACCGTTTTACAAAGTGGTTTTGATATGAACTTACTAAACAATGTCCAAAACGTCACTTAACACCTCCCGCTTTAAAGCTCACTCCGTATAATAGCCCCGGTGCAGTGTGTCTGCATGGGGGGTTTGCTGTGTTGTGTTTTTATTTGGCATGCGCGTGCATGTGCGTGGGTGTTGGCCTCTATTCACTAACCCTCTCTCCCCCCCCCCCCCACCCCCACCTCAGTGAAAACTGAACCTATGAATAACAGCGACACAACAACAAGCACAGGCGATACAGCGCTGGATACGTATGCAGGTTCAGGTGAGAATCAATGCCTGCGGATTCACGTGCGCGCCAATACGCAAGGGCCGCACACACACACACACACACACACATAGGCAAATACTGAGAGGCTAATTCATGCATTCATTACTAGCAGACTTGACTACTGCAACTCCTTACCGTCTGGCTTAAATACAAAGAGTATTGGCAAACTACAGCTAATTGAAAATGCAGCTGCACGTGTTCTTACTAAAATAAAAAAGATAAAGCATAACTCCTATTTTAAAGATGCTATACTGGCTGCCTCTGCATTTTAGAATAGACTATAATACTGCGCTTTTTATTTTTATAGAATCACATTGCCTTGCACCTGTAGACCTTACTGCTATGGTTCCAACATACAGTATGTGCCCAGTAGATCCCTTAGATCATCTGGTGCTGGTCTCTTAACTGTCTGATTTGGTGAAGCATCTTTTAGCCACTATGGACCGGTTTAATGGAACAGTCTGCCAGACTATTTAAGAGATACAGATAATATTCACATTTAAAAAAATATATCTTAAAACATATCTTTTTAGACTGGCCTTTGTTGATTTGCCCAGATCTTAAGTAGATATCAGTATACTTTGTTTTACTGTTTTAAAAAGTTACTGTATATTCATATTGGTTATATTGTATGTATTGTATGTATTGTATTGATAATGCACTTTGAAATACATTTATTGAATGACGTGCTATATAAATAATGTTTGATTTGATATGCACGCACGCGCACATGTGCGCGCACACACACACACACACACACACACACAGTTGTTGGTTCAGTTAATAAGTATACTTAACTGAACCAGTTAAGTATACTTAACTCCCATGAAGCATTGCACGTCCTTGTATCGCATCACACAAAGCTGGCAGAGGCAAAGGTATCTACACTCGTCTTTTTTTAGATTCCGACACGACCCATTCTCCCACTTGCAAAACAACATGCATGAGTATGCCAATGTGCACGCGCGTACGCACACGCACGCCAACACACATTAAGTGGCACGGGGTGGTTGTCAGCGCTGACATCTCAATGACCACTAGCACAGCTCTGTGTTACTGTGAGCTCCACTGGAAGGGCTTTTCTTTCTTTTTAAAGCACGAACTGCAGCGCTATCTGAACCGAGAGCCTGGCTGCTTGCCATTCAAAATGCCTCAAATGATGTTTATTGGAACGGCATTTTAACGCGACCAAGCTGGAGGCCTTTTTGTTTTTTGCACAAAGAAAAGATAACACTGCAATTGGCTTGTACACCGGCAATTTGGTACTGTAAATAATGAATGTGATGTTACTTATGTTTGTCCTTGTTCTTCAGTAATAACAAGCAGTGGGTACAGTCCTCGGTCTGCTCACCAGTATTCTCCTCCCCTCTACCCCTCAAAGTGAGTGTGTACAAGTACTACTGAACTAGTCATTTGTTAGCAGCTACTGTCGGACTCATGTCCTATAATGCAACTGTTATTTAATACAGTCCTGTACTGAATGTTCCAAGTCACCTCTGTATTCAGTTATATTCCTCCCCTTCTCCGCTTTCTCCTTCCACCTCTATTCACCCTGTCTGTGTGCCTGTCTGACCCTCTGTCTGTCTGTCTGTGTGTCCGCCTGTCTGTCTGTCTGTCTGTGTGTCCGCCTGTCTGTCTGTCTGTCTGTCTGTCTGTCTGTTTGTCTGTGTGTCTCTTTGACAATCTGTTTATGTGTCAAACTCCCAGGCCCTACCCTCATATCCTGTCCACGCCCGCGGCCCCGCCCATGCCGGCCTACGCTGGCCAATCACAGTTCGGTGGCATGCAGCAGTCGACGGTCTACACAGCCTACTCCCAGAGCGGGCAGGCCTACGGGCTGTCTACCTATGGTACAACAGCACGCTCACACACACACACACACAAGGCAGGATGTGCAGTACACCTTATTCATAGTATCCCTCCCCCACAGACCTGGGTGTGATGCTGCCTGGCATTAAGACGGAGGGCGGCCTGGCCCAGAGCCAGTCTCCGCTGCAGACAGGCCTCAGCTACAGCCCTGGCTTCACCACACCTCAGCCCGGCCAGACTGCCTACTCGCCCTACCAGATGCCAGGTCAGTGTGAGACCACTGCTTAAAGGCAGGGTTAGTCGCTCGCCAGAACGTGTGCTAACTGTGAGCTCAAAACAAAAGAGAGTCCCTCAGAAGCTCCGCCCCTCACACATTGAAATGCATTACAAAGCTAAGCGGCGTCGTTGTTGTGAGGGATGATCGCCACTTTGTTTGTGCTCCTATTTATGGAGCCGGGACTGTGTAGAAGGTTATTTTTAGCACACACAGAGAACGGTAAGCTAGAGGAATGCGAGGAGGTATTTGGTGAATTTGACAAAAAGTGTATTAGCTTAGAATTATCATGCAATATCTGCCTATACCTTTACCATGATTTACTACAAATTATTATTATTATTATCTATTGACTTAGCATATGGCAAGGGGTGAAAAATATTCAGTGTCATTTTAGAAATGCTCTCTCTCTCTCTCTATCTCTCCCCCTCCCTCTCTCTAGGTTCCAGTTTCACTCCTTCCTCAGGCCTCTATGCCACCAACAATTCAGTGTCCAACCCAGCCAACTATACTGCCCCACAGCAGGTGTGTATGTGTGTGTGTGTGTGTGTGTGTGTGTGTGTTTGTGTGTATTGTTTGCATACTCTTCTGTATGTGCTTGTGTGAACATACAGCACGTGTTAATAATGCATATCTGTCTGTATTTCTTATTGTGAGTCGCTTTGGACAAAAGCTTCTTTTCAATGATGTAAATGTGTTTTTGAGTCAGCTAAAGCAATACTTATATTTTGTTCAAACCATGACTTGCCTCAGTATAAACAGTAATATCACAGCCAGATCAAAAACATTACCTCTATCACAATGAACACAATGAGCGGGAAAAAGGTATGCTTTGTCCACCTTTTTACCTCCATTTTGGATAAAATACGTAATATATCTTAACACACAATTGTATTGTGCATACAGTAAAGTTTAGCTTTGTAGACCACATTAGAAGTATGTTCATGAGAAACAACAGAATTTAATGAAGGTTGAGCATCTGACTTTGCCTGGGAAATGTTCAGTATCACTTTAAGGAGGTATTTGTCTTAAGAAAATAAGGCAAGCTGCTTCCTTTTGATAGAGTAGACTAAACATGTCACAAATGTGCTTTGTGTAGTCAAGTAAATTAGACTTTTAGTAGCAATAGTATAGAGTTGGTTTAGCCATTATACATACACACACACAACTTTATTGATTCATAGTTCTTTAAGAATTACAGGCTAATTAATCTGTGACCATTAGTAGTATAATTAATTGGCACATTTAGACATTTATTAAGTCTGTTTTGTTCCGAATTTCCCTGTCTTTATGATAAATTGTGTTCTGCTTGTAAAATGCTTAAATAGGGGAGTTTGATGTCCCTTGGTGATATATGTGGCTGTTAAAATAAAGAAATGAGTTTGGTTGAGTGGGTGTAGGATGGATACAATACAAAGCAAAGATGGTGTGTGTTTATGACTTAAACAGAAGAGAACATGGTGGAGTGTAAGAGAGTAAGAAAGAGAAATAAATTAAACACATTTGTGTGTACTGTACGTCTATAGAGTTTATTTGATGTAATCTGTATGACTACGCAAGGACGAGTGTTTGAATGTGAATGTGTATGCGCGTTTGTGCGTGTGTGCGTGCGTGCATTTTCTGGTTTATAGGGACTTGTAGAGACATAGTGACAGGTTTAGAGCGCTGACTCATCTCCGATGGGTCAGTAAAACATCACAGAACTTTACTGTTGAGGGGAATTTAAAACACTGCCATGGGGAGAAGAAAAGATTCTAGGATTGAGATGGAAGAATGAAAAGCTCTCTTCAAAGAAACTTGACATGACATTTTGATGGCTTTGTCGGCTGGCTTTGTCAACTCCATATGCATCATTTGTATGCATGTACTCACACAACATACTGCACTGTATGTGACTGTATGCATATAGTTTGTATCATGTTGTTATTCCTGGTGTTATTTTCTACAGGACTACCCCTCATATACAACATTTGGCCAAAACCAGTACGCCCAGTATTATCCCGCCTCAACATATGGGACATATATGACCTCTAATAGCGTGGATGGAACAGGGTCCACGGCAGCCTATCAGCTGCAAGATCCCACCCCCGCCATGACGGGACAGGCTGCCGAGCTTCACCCAGGTATTTAAGAATAAGTGTATTAACTGTGTATTAATATCTGACTGTAAATGCCGCATAAATCATCAATATGTTTTAGTTAGCATATTTTTGGAAAATACAGAATGCTTTTATACATTTTCCATATACAAAACTACATTCTAAATATGGTAATTACTCATGTTTAATCGAATCAAAATAAATGTTGGCCATTTAAAGTATGTTTTACTTATAATTTAAAATGCCATTCATAGCCAGTGTGTAACACCACATCTCACTTTCTGATTGGAGAACTAGCCAGTATTTACATGAGCAATAGCTGTTAAGAGCACATTTGCATTTCTCGAAGCTCCAGACACGCTGGAAGAGACTAGCAGCAATGTGGCAATGAAAGACCATGGAATGTCAATTAAATTCAGTGACTTGTAGCGCTGGAAATATACAATATAGACAATATACAAGACAGATGCCTACCGAAGGCAACCAGAGCATGGAAGGTCCATTAAGGCTGTGCGAAATACCGGAATTTAATTTATATCGTTATATTTTTAAAACAGATATAAAACTAGACAATATAGTTTATATCGCTATAGATATATTATGCGTTTATTCATTACTTGTTTGATTTGTTCGTCTCTCCCTCCATGCCTGAGGAGTTGAGTCAGGAGAGAGTTATTTAGTTATTTAGTGCATTCAAAGCGTCAAAGGGGCGGAGACACCAGAGAAAGCTCACATATGTCGGCCTACTAACTCCACTCACACAAGTTGGCACGGAGTGAGCATTTGAAGCGCACCTCTTTTCAGAGTAGCCATTGAGAGAGCAGATGCTAGGTAGCCAGATAGTATTACAAGGTACCGGTAATCAAAAACAAATGTGGATTAACTTTAGTCATGAAACTGTCATTATAGCTGCAATATTCACAACCTCAACATGTACAACTACAATTAATGTCGCTAAAAATTAAAAAAATTCACATTTCCATCTGGTTTCCTTTTATTTCTCCTCGCTTAAACATTTAGCCCACTTTATAGAAAATACCGATATATATTGTAAACCGGCATTCAACCTAAATATATTGGGATATGATTTTTGTTCCATATCGCCCAGCCCTAACATCCATAGCAACCAACTTTCAGATACAAATGATGGCCATTGGCCGATGACCACATCAAATTTGAGTTTGCGGCTTTAGACCCTCAAGAAAAAAGAAAGGGCATGCTGAGGAATGAAGGGAGAGCAATACTGTATGTACACAAATGTGCCTTTTCCCCCACATTTCTTTGGTTTACTTTGGCTGTGGCCCAAGACATCTGATTAAAGCGGCTTATCAGGCTTTCTTTGATGGGCAATTTTCCTCTCTGTTTTTCTCCTTCATGCTATCTGTTTCTCTGTTTCTCTTGTCACTCGCACACGCCCCTCCCCTCCCCTGTCTTTCTCTCTCTGATTGAGACATAACAACATGAGAGTTGAAGCCTTGAGCCTGTTTCTAGTTACCACACAGCAGTAAGACCATATGGCACATGTGTGTGTGTGTGTGTGTGTGTGCTGATGTGTGTGTTTGTGCATGGCTAGTGCACTGTTGTGTGTGTCGTCGAGGGGTTGCTGCCAGAGTGTGTAACCATGCAAGTGGCTTCAAATTACTTATCTCTCATCGTTGCCCCTTTTCTGCCTTTTCTTGCGGTTTCAAAACTCGCTCCGCTGGTAAATCTTTTGTTTAGAGCTCTCGTTAAATCTTTAAGTTGAGCTGACATACCAATTATGCTGAATTATTATTCGTGACACGACGGGGCTTTTACCGATGTATAACGGTCGCCCGTCAAACTCTGCGGGAGTGACGCGTGTCACACACACCTGTGGGATCAGCTCCGACCCCGTCATTACTGCCCCAGAACGCACTGTAGATCAGAGCGGATTGTGCGGCTTTAAGTGCCTGTTCTGAGGTTTTGACGTTTTCTACGTGCAGGAGAAAGAAAAGCTTTGTGGATTATGAACCCACACTGACCTCACCGTTACAGTTTTTCTGCGTGTGCATGCGTGTGTGTGCGTGTGTATTCTCAGGAGACTTTGACACGGTACAGAGCCCCTCCACACCCATTAAGGAGTTGGACGACAGGGCGTGCCGGAGCGGCGGGTCCAAGTCCCGGGGTAGGGGTCGCAAGAACAACCCCTCCCCTCCACCTGACAGCGATCTGGAGGTATAATGACCCCCCCCCCAACCCAACCCACCACCATCTCCCCTATATCCTCAGTTGAAACTGGGGTTAGCAAAACAATGTCTAGGTGGGGGGAGGGGGGGCTAATTCTAGGGTGTGCCCCCCCCCACACACACACACACCTCCACGCTGCTGATGATCAGCTGGCACTCATCTCTGCCCCTCCCCCTACCGCCACATGTTCTTAACCATACCATTCTCTCTCTCTCTCTCTCTCTCTCTCTCTCTGCTCCAGAGGGTGTTTGTTTGGGACCTGGATGAGACCATTATTGTCTTCCACTCCCTGCTTACAGGCTCCTATGCACAGAAATATGGCAAGGTAAGACCAGAGCAGCATCATGCATCTGCTCTGCCCCCCTTCTCCACCTCTTTCACGTCCCACCAGCTGATTTCACTTATGAACAAAGTGTGTGTGTGTGTGTGTGTGTGTGTGGAGGGGGGTTTGAGGGGGCTCCAGACCACCTGAGGGGTCGTCAGATGCTTTCAAGGGGTCCTCAAACCAACCGAATCACAGCCGAGTGCATTCATTGGGCCACAACAGCGCTCCCTCTTTTGGAAAAATCCATCTAAATATTGATCCCATAATAGGATACATAGGCCCCTATCACACCAAGACGCGTCGCTAAGAAAGTGTCACCAGCAAAACCATTGTTTTCCTATGGTACGACGTGTCTCTGTGTGATTTGGGCTTTATCACAGCGCTTTTGCTAGCGAAGCGCCTTTTAGCGTCGCATCTCGGTGTGATCGGGGCCTTACTGTAGATTTAGTTCATGACGGGCTTCTCCTCATACAGAAATAAAACTACAGCTCTCTGTATTCCACTGCTCCTTAGCATCGGCACCCACTGTAGCAGTCCCCAGGGACCCTGCAGACTCTGCTCTCATGTGCTGTCCGGCAGTGAAATGAATAGTGGCCGATGTGTAAACAATTCAGGGCTAGCATTGAATGGAACCTCAGGCACTCAGGCGTTTTACAGCCGGGGTTTGTGGGTACTGTACTGTACTTCCTAGTTCCTTTGCAGTGGTGGAATGTAGCTTGGAAATTGTGTTTTAATTGGTAGAGAACGGACCCTGGTGAGTTGTAAATAGCTCTGTGTGTGTGCGTGTGTGTGTGTGTGTGCGAGCGAGCATGTAAGTGAGTGAGATAGATAGATGGCGAGAGAATGGTAAGATGCACAAATGCACGTGTGCAGAGTGAGCTGTAAATAAAGTGGGCTTTGCTTGTGTTGCATTGACTCTAGAGAGAGATTATGGAGAGCTCCAAAAGGCCAAATTATACCTTTGGGAAGGTAACAGAGAGGAAGTCATATATTTCTCACAATCACAGAATGAGTGGCGCAGGTGATGTTAACAGTGCACTGCCCATGCTGTATATATATATA